>VMBQ01004980.1:26704-73843 GCA_007657795.1 Dreissena rostriformis
TATATATAAACGTAGAATCATATTCTTTTTACATAAAAAAGTATAAACATATAAATACTATGTATAATAAGATTCATTAAACGTCTGTTTATTTTTGAATATAATATAATTACTTTTACGAAACACACATATACATGAAAGCACATTAACGTCTGGGTGTCTCATCATTGAGTGCGCTGGCCGCTGATATCAGTAATGTCACTATATCATGCGGATTAATATTGGGGAGGATTTAACTCTCGCGTAGTAATGCAAGTCTATATGCTCTCAGTCTTTGACAAAAGGCGACGGCATGTATGTTGCTGTCTAAGATTCTTAGACCACAGTGTCTGCAATGAAGTTCGAGAGTTTGTTCCCGTGTGTTCACTTGGACATGCACAGCTGCCGAGGCTTCCGTTGTTTCACGAGGTGTCCTCGCCGCGGTCCAGATGCGAGCAGCTCTGATGTGAGTGTGAACGACACTAAATCGCACAGATTATGGATCCCCTGTGACGCCTATTGTCCATTGGTCCGTGTGATATTTGCGGATAGCATTATTTGCTATGCGTTTCATATTGGATTCACTACAAACTGTATAAAAAAATAGCGAGGTTATACTTTTCCATTAGTGCAAATATGTCTGGTATAAACACTTTCTGTGAAGATTTGCCTCGGATATTAAATAGCGATAGTCGGTACTCGAATAGTTGTTTCTTGAGATATTTAGTGTTCATACAGCAGAGTTTATGAAAGAATATCAGTTTTCTTAAGTCGATTTTAGCAATTATTGGTAGCCAACCGATAAGGCTCTATGACATATCTGTTCTTGTGCGAGTTGGCAGATTTTGACACATTTTTGCTGTAAATCTCAGAAATCTTTCTAGTGTAAGTACATCGTAGTTTGTCAGTGTTGACCGTGTTCAGATCCGTACAGTGTTGTGGGAATGGATACCTTTTCTACGAGATCGGCCATTTTCGACGGATTAATGTCGTATGTGGTTTCCTTAGTTGTAATTAGGTAAAACACCGATGAACGACCCTTTCGTTTCGTTCGCCAACTGCGTGTGACGACTTGAGCGATATGTGAAGCATGATTCCGACGTGTTTTGCTGATTCTGAAGAGTGCAGTACTTTGCCATAGATTTTTTACTGTAGGTTGAGGCAACACTCTGTTTTTTCCGTAAACCATATAAATGCATTTGTCTTCATTAAGTCGATATTACCATGTGTTAGCATATCTCGTCACGATGTTTAGTTGGCGCTGTAATGATTGAGCACTGCATGAAATTAGCGTGAGGTCGTCTGCTAGAGTTGGATTAATATTCGATGAGAGAATTAATCCAAATCTCTATACGCAATTTCTTTATAAACAAAACTTCATCTAGCGAATATTATCAAATTTAGCAAAGTGATCGGAAACTCAACATAGAACAGCCTACAAAGTTTAGGGTGTGCACAAAAAAGGGTCGGTCTGCTTGGTGAAATCAAGCAACGATTTTTATGCCTTAGTTGCCTATTAAGTGAATTGTTCACTTTATAGTCTGAGTTATTTAAAAATTACAATATATCTCCATACGAAATATAAAAATTTAAACTAACACTAGAAATAGTCTCCTATCTGAATAAAAGGATGGCTGTTTGGAGCACTAATGTGCTGCATTTAAAGAGAAAGTATGATATGTTTAATTACTTGTACTATGAGGACTTAGACTGTCCAACTATTGAACATGTGAAACTGTTTATTCTATTGTTTGCAGATAAAACTGTACATGTGTCTTATTCGGCTTCAGGGTTGCAGCGTCTCTACGACCGATTGCATGAATATTGTAAAGAATTGGTTATATCCGTAAATATAATAACCGTGACCATGGTTTTTAAGTTAGGCATTTGGGCGCAAAGCAATGGTGTTAGATAGAAGTTAGAAGTAGTAGACAAGGTTCCTTATATCGATGTTACGTTCTCATGTATTGGTAGTTAATTTATAGCTCCAGAAGCTTTGTCGAAGCAGGCATCTAAGTCTATGTTTTCGCTTCATATTATTTTTTTCTATAATCCTATTAAGTACAGCTGATAAACTTTCTCTTTTAAGTTAATGATTGTGCTTATTTGAACATACGGTGCTGATGTATTGAGATTTCACCCTACTCCTGAAATTTAAAAAGTTCATCTTTTAATTAATTTTAAAATGGCTTTTATCTGTCCGCTGTAGTAGATATTCAAATAGTTGTCAGGATTTCAGTTCTTGCAGAACGGCGGTGTTCGATTGATGTTTTTGTTTTGCTTCGCCGTAATATGTTGCCTCTAAGTCGAAACCGTGGTCAGCTGAATAAAGGGATGTATTTCATAATTTTTTCATCTCTTAACTTTAATCAGGCATTTGATTTATGAGATTATGTACCGTTTAGCCTACGCGACCTTGTTCACTTTATGGAAAATAGTAACAATTTGGCCATCCCGGTAAATTCAAGTTGGTTTTGGTGTCATTCAGAGGTGACCTGTCATGAAGTATTAAATGAAAAAAGGACAATTAAAGTAAAATAAAAGAAAAACAAAATAACGTTTGTTTTTGAGGTTGGTCGGCGTGGCGTACTACTAATATTATACATATGTATCGGTAAATGAACGATTGCAACCATACGAGTAAATTGATTTTGTTTGCCTTAAAGGATGACCCTTCATTTTGTAAACTTCATTGCATTGATTGTTTAACTATTTAACAAACACATCAATTTGTTTTGACTATGCTTAAGGAAATGATATTTTTAATAATTTATATTAACATATTAAGACACCTTAAGTACAAATAAGGCAGTCTTTTCCACTATGTGTTTACTTCTCGCATGTTTTCTAATTAATTGTCTGTATATTGTCGGTCTCTTAGCTGGTGCGTGCGTTGTTTGTAGACTGAAGTGATGTCTATCCCGCTATTAAATGCTGTGTCTTTAGAATTTATTGAGAAGTCTTATTCCTTCCTTAAGCAGTCAAATGAAAGGAAACCAATTTACGGTTTACAAGCTTAAGAGACAGAACTAATAATTACAAATTTGTCGCACTTTAGAAAGAAAGTACATGGTTGATAACTGTGCATAGCTTTAGGGTGAATATAAGAAATATCAGACGCAGTAGAATCAACAGGAGAGTGGCTTCCGCTGTCACAGTTTCTAACCATTAACGTCAAAACTTTGCAAGAAAATGTATCATACAGAGATAAATCGAGTCAACGCTTATTACTTGAATTGAGATGCGGAAATGAACCATACTAGTTAAGCTAACGTTCCAATCCTATAAACTTAAGATGTTTGTAACTTATCTTGTTAACACATTCTGGAATAAATATATGTAAACCAAGGTGCGGCTGAATTAGCTTTAGACTTGGTTTCTATTTGTACCGAAAGATATGCAATTATGAGTAATTCATACCACAAATCGATCAAAGAAAAATGTCGTGATGCTAGGGAAAATGATAAATAGATACAACTTAATAAAAAAATATCAGCTGAGACGTGAGAAAAATGAAATAAAAACAAATTAAGAATGGTTTCCATCTAAACTAATTGTAGCGCATATTTAATATTACATTTTAGCGATTATAAGTAATAGTTGTTTTGTTCTAAGATGAAGTTAATACCAAATAAAATAGTATTCAAATTCAGCCGTGAGTCTAGTGTTGTGTTCCAGCTTAAACTCTATTGATATGAAAATAAGAAGCGATAAACCTTGAGAAACTGTACTTTTATTGCTATCGAGAGGCACATGTTTTTAAAGGGTTTATTAGGAGCGCAATATTCCTATAGTCTTAGATTAATAGGTTACCATCATTCCTTCACTGTTTTAATGAACATGATGCCAACAATTTCTAATGTATCTTTCAATAATAATGCATGTGTTGTCAGTATACTTGTTCTCATGAGATTGACGAATGTTCTGTCTCTCATGACAGACACAGTACAGTTTTCTTTTTTTTATTTATGTAATGCATTTATGAGTATGCGTTGTCAGTATACTTGTTTTCACGAGATCGACGAATGTTCTGTCTCTCATGACAGACACAGTACCGTTTTCTTTTATATATGTAATGCATTTATGAGTGAAGGTTGACGCATCTTACAATTTTGGAGACACAATCATAGTTGGATCTTGACTAGATCTATGAATGAGGTTAATGGTGCAAGTTACTTTTCGTCGGGTAAGTACGGCGACAGAGATGTTTCCCCAGCTTGTTTTCATTTATGTCGTTAAACTATATCTCGTTCTCGCGAATTAGTAACTCGTCAGCTCGACTTATAAAGCTGTGGTGTTATTGTTTTTATTGGGAAACACATATCTTCATGTTAAATATCTGTCCGCATAGGATATTATTGATAACATGATCAAAGTCAATAAAACAAATGCAAGAGTTTCAAAAGATTTATTCATAGTTAAATTAAAAGCTTAAGTTACACAATCATCGAATAACCATGCCGAATATGTTGTTTCGTACGAATGACATTTCGTGTCTTTTGTCATTTTCATAAAAATACGTTTAATATAAGACAGTCAAACCCCATTGAAAATAATTACTATAACACTGCATGTTCTTTCTTCAAATATCGCGTGCAGTACATAATAAATAATGTTGTTGAGCAACATAGTGCGTTCGTATAGTATGCAATATAGCCCCAAAATATCATATACTTGTCCAAATATATTGAATAATAAGATAGTATGGAAACAACGTAGTAAAAAATCGAAAACCGTAATCCTAGGAAAGAGCCAATGCAAATCATAAGACAAAACAGAAAGATAAAGTCACGTGACTCATTATATCGACCAATGAACACTATGTGCGCTGAGCTCGCAATGGACAGCATATACGGTATACAGGTGGTTGTTAGTATAACGAGAGTTATCCAGGATGCCACTGACTGGTTTACATCTGTGTAATCAAAGCTACACATTCCGAGTTCTGAAAAAATGTGAAATGAGCCTTTTTTATTTGAAGGATAAATATTATGAATAATACAAATAATATAAATAATATGAATAGATAAATTATTGTAATGATCAGTTGTAAAACAATATGTTTATAGAAATTGAGCTTTGTTTTAAATTGAATATATATGGAACAATAAACTATGCATTTTTCTCGCATGTATTGGCTTATAACTCCTGTGAAATGAACACAGCCAAAACATGGTTGACCATGTTTAAAGTATAGTTACCGTGTTTTATAGGTCATGGTTGACCTTGAAAATCCACCAGTAGTTTTTCAACCTTCACAAAAATGATTTTATCACGTTTAACAATTGTCAAACATAATTCAAGGTTACCATTTCACATAGGGAATGTTTTGACTTTGAGTAACCTTGATTTGTCTGTAATGGTTTAAATGTTGTAACCACAGTCAGACCATAGTCAAATCATGGTTACTCATGGTCAAAATGTACCAGAGTCAAAGTCCGATCGAAGGCGATAGCCAAGCATGGTTCAAAGACCTTTAACCTAGTTAAACTTGATCGACGGTATACATATCACAGGGGTTTCTTTTAAGTAGGTCAGATTTAAGTCAAATCATTGACAATCCTGGTCAAAATAAACCTGATAATCAAGCAACAGTTTAACAACATGTTCATTTCAAGTGAATAATGTTTAAACTATGAATACACATGATTTGTTTATAATGGTCTGGCTATTGTAACCAAAGTCAGACAATGGTCAAATCGTTGTGACTTATCGTCAAAATGGATCAGAGTCAAAGTCGGATCCAACACCATTTCCAACTGTGTTTTAACAACGTTCAAAAATGGTCAACTTTGATTAAAGTTTTACATTTCACAGGGGTATGTAATAATTATTATCAATATGTATTTAAAACACTTACCTTGATTAACTAAGGGTACCTTACGATACCGATGTACATCATTTTGTTACAATTCCTTGATCCGGTAACTGTCCGGACATATATCGATTCGTTTCCGTGTTTACAGATGTTCCAAGCTCACCCGTTATATATTTGTTTAGTATGATATCAATATACTGTTCACTCTGGCAACGTAAAAACGTATTTACATCTGGTATAGCAGTTGGTATAGCAGTTGACATGATTTCACACTGGTCAGTTAGCTTTCCAATCACTTCACCTATAACTGGTATAATTGCACTTTGGGCCGGCAGTTTGTCTGACGTCATTGTTGAAGTTTCTGACAAGCAGGTTTCATTAGTGTTAACATCTATCAAATGATCGTTTGTTGTGTTAGCAGCACAATTAAAAGAAGGCACTATGCCAATCAATAACCCACATGAAAATACAAACATAAATGAGCTCATAAATAAGAAATAAGATATAAATTGCAAACAAAAACACAATATACGTCGAACCAATCGATTGTACACGATGCTGATTCAAAGCGCAACGCGAAGCGGTGTTTGTCAAACGTTTAAATGACGAGAAAAAAAATGCCTTATTTGTTTTTGACGTCTGAGAGTAATCGTACCATTTGACGAACAGTAATGGTTCGTGTGCCTTCTCCTGATAGAGTTTCCGGAAGTTTTATTGTTTGCAATATTTATGCCTTTTGATATAGATTGATGAATGAAGAAAGCGGTAACAATATGCTCCCTCATGGGAGACACTAGGACAAATGGGTTTTAATGAATTATCTGAAACCACTTTTTCATTAAGTAAACACTTAATAGAAATATGAGGCATCATATGCTACTGAATTTTTTTCCCATCTTTTACTTAGTGTTGAAAATAACACGAAGAACCTAACTACTTCCTTGTGAGAGAAAAAATGAATCAAGTACACACACATGATTTGCGTATAATTAACTCTCGCCTCTTAATTGTATTCAATTATGGAGGCACTTTACCTAAAAAGGTTATTTTTTAATACGATTTCGTTGTATTAAACATAAACGGTTCCTGGAATAACTTCCAACGTACCTCTAAGGTTTGTGTATTCTGCCCAGCCGTAGAGAGGTGCCGTGTGTAGTAACAGCAAAAATAGCTTCAATCCGTACACCAATATTCGGGTATTTATTTCTGAGAACAACGACATGTGCTTATTTGGTAGAAACAGGTAACACCATCTGAAAATAAACAAGTATGTGTCCTTTGAAATATGTATATCAAATATCCGAATATTTATTTGTGAGAACATAGATTAGCATAAAAAGGTAACATCACTTAAAAATGATCGCAAATTTGAGTCAAATGCAATCCGTATACCAATATCAGACGTAATTAACATGGTTATTTACTTATTACCGCGCTTGTATAGCAGAAGATACATAGTAAGTGTGGGCGATTTTAAATCCGTTAATCAAAGTAGTATATATGTATGAACGATTTAAAACTATAATATTCCTATGTTTCACCACCTGAAAATAATCACATTATTCATTTTAAAATTATATTTTCATATACGCCGTGCTTTCCTCAAGTAAGAATAAAAAACGTTTTGCACAATGCATCGCATATAACAGATATACACCATTCAGATTTATTGTATGTTATTCCTAAAACAGT
This sequence comes from Dreissena rostriformis, assembly GCA_007657795.1. Classification (NCBI taxonomy): domain Eukaryota; kingdom Metazoa; phylum Mollusca; class Bivalvia; order Myida; family Dreissenidae; genus Dreissena; species Dreissena rostriformis. The sequence continues at coordinate 34,194 of VMBQ01004980.1, forward strand.
CAACATAAATGTTACTCAGGAACATAAAAAATATCGCATGTGATATAATCGAACTGTTAATCGTTGAAGAATGATCACTTACAAACAACTTGTTCTTCGTGTGAGTAATTGACGCTTCCATGTATTCACCTACTATTATTGTATTTTTTACATTCAAATATGAATTAAATTGGTATACACATTTAATTTTGCACAAATCAAAACTGTTAATACCATGTCAAATTGATTAATCGTTCAATCGTTAATTCCATGCAAACCTTAGTTATTTTCAAACTTTAAAATACGACCACGATACTTGAGTTTTTCGCGAACAAAACTACTTAACAATTTATTTGCAACCAACAGAGTTGTATGACAGTTTTGGTGCGTTTGGGGGCTTACTAAGAAATCCAATGCTCGAGTATCGTTTGCATTTTTGCAACTTTAAAATAACTTAAGGTAAAATTAAGCAGTATATATGAACATGTAAATGATTTTAACAGGTGAATTAACAATACTGTTACAATACTAAGCTCAATTTATAATATAAATTTTGTTAACCAATTCATCTTTATTTAAATGTAAAACACTGCAAAGAGAGTGCAATTGCAAATATAGATGCCTTATTTGAAAATTTACTCAGGCTTGGAAAAGTGTTTCTCCAGAAAATCTGTTAAATGTCAAGTTGAACCTTTGGCATTTATCTCTGATAGAGTGACTCTATGCACCAGAAGCCAATTATGTTAAAAGTGTTAGTGGTTGATATAGGATGTCTGTATAAATTGGTCATTGTTCAGTATTTTTGGAACGTTTTTATCTTTACTGAGTGCGTTAACAATTTGTGCATTTGTCTCCAGACGGAAACAAAAACACACATTGCAGTTGGCAATATAAAAAAATCCAGTATAAATTTTAACAGTAATACTATACAATTAATAATATACCCTGTAAAAACAAATGTACGTACTAATGCTTATATTAGTATTACAGTCCTAATCGATCCGTATAACCAAAACGACATTTTAATAAATGAATGATTTACACCAAACAAACTTTTTATCTACCAATTAAGTGTGAATCTCACATATAATTCAGTTCATGTCAACTACAGGCGACGGTTTCATTAATCTGAAACCTCTGAGGGACTGAGGCTTCATCCGTCCTTATAACATATGTGATCTGTCGTGCGTTTTACTGATTCATTAATGTGGGTTTTATGTCGTGAATTATCTGTTTAATTACGTAGACCAGGAATAACCTAAAATTAATTAGACCCAGAGTAAACCACGGTGTCAGGTTTTAGTTTAAATAGATTTATTATAAACAATACACATTGTTTTACATATGACAGACGTTGTGTCCAAGAACGTTATGTTCAATGCATAAAATTTAAGTTGTATTGACACGCTCAACATATTGATACACATCAGAAATCGCAGATATTTATCCATTCTCTGTCAATATTATGTAAAAGTGGTATTACAAGTCAGTAATAGGAGGCAATATTTATATTTGGAGTATTTAAAGTGAAGCAACAAACCGATGCACTTGATTACTTTTCTTCTGCATTAAATGTGTTATAATCTGCTGACGCCGTTTTAAAAATCATGGGTAAACAAGAACAAGTTTCAAACATATTGGATTTGGCACTCGACGTTTTGGACAAATCAAATGGCATTTCAGCATTATCTGGTTTGAACTGCATATTGCCCTACCAAGTTGTTCTATGATACATTCAATGTAAAGCACATAAACATAAAACCGCAACAGTATCCACCATTCAGACCAGCGTGTCAATCACAAATAAAATTATATAGTGCAAACAAGTAACAGTTGTGCATATTTGTTTGACTCCATATTTACAACCGAACATCTTGTTTAAAGTCTATGAGTCTTAAGAAGAATTGGATGGATATTGACACGTCCACGTGTTATGTTCTAACAAGAGAGTTCGATTATTTATAAGGCAAATTAAGGACACTGAAAGCGACTGTGTAAATGGTGGCCACTGCTCGTACATTGGTTGAACGTGAAGTGTACTGATTGACATAGAAGTGTAATGGGGGAAAACCAAAATGCTTATTTTAGTTTGAAAAAGCTACATTCGAACCAAAAGTTCATTTCAATTAAATGAGCGATATCAACGAGCGATATCAACTATGCAACAAACTGGTAATTTCTTTAACTTCTTTTGTTGGTATGTTGTGTTTTATTAAGTTACTTGTGTCATTATTACCGATAAACACGCATCGAATAAATATTAATGAGTATGGGATTTTTGTTTAAATATGACTGTCCGAAAATTATTGGCATCGTGTCACATTTAGATGTTCATAACTGTATTATTTACACGTACTTGAAGCATGTTGCCATCATCAAACTTTGAAAACTGAATAACTTATTCGTGCTTACTACACTATACTATTCCAAAATTAGGCAAAATCATCAGGTTGTTCAATCTTGAAATGAACACAAGTTAATAAAACGTGGGTACACATACTAGTTGTTCACATCACTGCCAACAATAACGTCCAAAGTAATATCGTTTCCCAACAGGCTTCATTAAAGATGTTCAATGCGGATCTTCTAGTGTGCACCTTGCAGTTGAATACGCCTTAATACGAGTGCCAATTACGACGCTTAAAACTGTGTTAACATCATAGAACATATAGACCATCAAGTCGAATGTTTAAAAGAAAAATCCAAATGGGAATAATCATTATTAAACTTGCATACATTGAAATCAATCATTCAACAAATCAACTTATAGTCCGAATTTATTTATAATGATAAGGTAATGGAACGTCTAATCTTTTTTTTAATGGTTCACCGTGGATTATTTAGAATGCACGATGTATCTGCTTTATCCTGGTCAGTTTTAGAATTTATCTTGGAAGGTGTTCAAAATGCATATCCATTCTTATACATTATTCTCATATGTACTGGAAATGCATGAACTTTCTCTGCATCGAGAAACCGACAAAACACGTGTACTTCCTCACTTTTATTAATGATCTAACGAACATAATAATGATCAATAAATACAACGAATTGCAATAAGAAACTTTGTTCAGTGCGGTTCCGAACCATTGCTGGATTTTATTCCAGACTTATAACTAAATTCACATTTCAACTGCCGACATTGCGTGTCATCACGTACGTCAATCCTTCTTTGGATTACATGGACTTGTGTCAAAGACTGTCACGGTTTTACACGAGTTCAATCTTTTTAACATATGTTATCGGCCACGAGTTGTACTGATTTATTAGTTTGGTTTTCTTGTCTAGAATGTGTTATCGTAAATTCACAACAGGAAACTCTCTCCACAAAAACAGTCTGAATTCCATGAACCAGAATTGAAATACAATTAATGAGACTGCTTTTTTGCCACATGGACTTATTTACGGGGAATTTAAGTATATAAATCCACAATCAAATATGCGTCATAGGTTCATTTAATTGATTATTGGAGATCTCGCACGGGAACGAAAAATGTAACGGACGGAAGGCACTGAAGGACGGACATCGAGCAGGATAGAAACGGAGATTGGTTTCAGACAAACGCAACCTTAATTTAATCAAAATTAGAATTCGGACAGACGGACAAAGCGCCGTCAATATGGTCGCTTTTTCGCCTTCTTATTTATAATTGTTGACGATGAATTTGAATAAAACATGGCCAAAAGAGCACAAGGGTCAACATCATATGTTAGAAAAAAATGGCTTTCAAAGCAATACATCTTTGCAAAAAAATACCACTTTTACCAACGCATTAAAATATTCTAATTGCTTAGAATCATATGGTTCACTTCGATGAAGTTCGTGATCTACAACATCCTGTAACTATTGATCATCATTGCGTGCAAGACATTAAGATAAATTGCTCGATATTGACTCAGTCGCGTATTATATTCTTACAAGCGAGCTCGATATGAGACCAATTATGGTCACTGAAAGCAACGGAAGCAATGGTGGTGAACTGGGTGTAAGGTGGATGTACTGGAATAAGGTCTGTATGGCGATATACAGATGAGACAGTTATATACGATGTTGTGTATTGTAATTGGGGAACCAATGCCATAAAAACATATTTTATTATTCAGAAAAGAATCGCAAAAAAAGTAAAGTTCAATTGCGATGAGCATAAGCAACCATACAACAAAAAACGATAAATGAATATTAAACTTATATTCATTATTGGTTTTAAATGTACTTTTAATGTTATTGTTAACAGTATAGTACCTGCAAATGTAGATATATATTTTTTTAAACAAATAAAAAAACGCTTTTTTAAAAGCTTAAAACGGTTTGTTTTCTCGTCAATTCAAATCGTTTTATTAAAATAGATAATATCATAGCGTGTAAAGAAAGATAAAGCTTGCTTAATTTTTAATTTCGTGTGTCGCATCATTATAAGAATTCATAAGCGCTTCCATTGTTGTGTGGGGAAACGAAACAGAAAGGCAAACGTATCTTCGAAATTAGGACCATAACAACTGTTTCTATGAATAATAACATTATTAATTTAAAACGCAATATCAATATAAAGTACAAAAATCCATCGGCAGTCGGCATAAAGTAGAACTAACGATGTGTGCATTGAACAACCGTGTTATGTTTTAATCCAGATCATTAGCGGCCAGTAGATTATTAATTTGCATGGCTATTCTGTTCAGCTTTATGAAATAATTTTGTTTAAAATGTTTGCATGGAAGAAGTAAAAAAATGATAGTGCAGTATTATTCAAGTAATGTTTGTTCTCTGTAACATTGAGGATCACTACATATTGCTTAGTACATATTTTCATTAAACATTGCAACTATATATTATAGTCTTCTTAACAAACGCGTTGTTTCGTTCTTTGTGTGTGTAACCCAATTATATATAATAAAGAAAGTGTAACTTATATCATCTGACCTCTTGACAAAGGATATATGTTATTTCCGGATGTTCATGCTCATGTTACATGGAATGGACGTTGTTAAAATGGTAAACACGTCATTGTTATTACAACCTTTTGTTTAGGTCATACATTGCAATCTAGCGTTGATGTGTTCGTGTGTGTGTATATTTATACTGTAATTTGGGTCATACAATTAATACAATGAAGTATATGAATCAAGTTGACCACAAGGTTTTCCAGACTGACTCTCGTCAATATTTTGTTACACCAGAATGTGCAGTTCGAACTAAGAATCAAGTTTGTGTCAAAGAACGCATGGTTGTTGTCTAGTGTTTATTAGGTTTAGTGTGCAATATTACTTATGATCATTTATACCAACAACACATAAATCAGATTTAGATTTTAGTATTTATTGAAACAGATTCCGAAGTTGATATAAGGCAAGCATAAGTGTTGAATCTGGAAAACATTACCATCAGTGATAAACATTTCATGTGCTTTTATCAGCATTAACAGTTTTTGAACGTTTTATCCAATTCACAAACACTGAGCTTATAATTAATCTTTTCATGGTTTTCGCATCTAGTATAATAAGTTTGTTCCAAATGTCTCTTGAAAGTAACATTACATCTGTTTTATCCATATAAACTTCACGTTTGACATGTTAAGCAACATTAATTTGCATTAATATGTTAGAGTATAATTCTCAGAGAACGGTAAAAAATATCGGTAGGACATTGTTACGTAAAAAATGAAGTCACACGGATTCGCGAGCACTTTTGTCTGGGCGAATTTACTTTTTGCATTAACTGTAATTTATGAATAGTAACATGTGTCCGTTATTTCTTGGAGTTCGTCGTTAATCTTTGAAATTAAGATCGCAAGCGTCTGCTTGTCTTTTCAAAGATTCTACAAAAAGGTTTGAAAGATACTTTTGGGGGAAACTGCTGTTTTAATTTTAAAACATTTAAATTCTCGGTCAGGATGCTGGGGAAATTATTTTTTATCTCTAAATCAGAAAAAGTGCTAATAGTTTTCATTCGTATTTGATTTATAACAATTAATCTTTTCTTGATTTTTAGGTGGTAGTTCTTCTTTTGTATAATTATTTCTATTTTATCACATGCTATACCTTGTTTTTAATGTTATACAGACATAACGTATAGTTTTTTTTTAATATTACACATGTGTAATACAACATTTATAAGCGTTTTCATTGGCTACAGAATCAATAACTAACCAATCGCATGGCTTTATTTTGGTGAAATGAAGTCGTCAACATGAAATGACGTCACGATAGTAAACAACTTTTAGATCAGCATTTGTTTGGTCAATTGAGATGTATTTTAATGAGTTTAAAAGCATGTGATAAAAAAGATCTGACACTCGTTGTCATAGCATACCATATTTTATTAAAATCGTCCAGGAATTTCGTTAGTAAGCTCGCCAAAGGCTCGATTACTAACAAAATTCCTGAAATCGTTTAATAAAATATGGTATGATATGACAACTCATGTCAGATCCTATATATATCACACAATTCTCATTGTACAAGCTGGTGGATAGACTGCATTTTATTAATATTAACGAAATTACAAAAATAAATGATCAAGTATAACACACAACGTTAATACAAGTATATATATATATTAGTTGTTTTTAATTAAATTACATTTTTGCACACCGCATCAGTGTTTGACATCGACCGCATCATCACACAACTATGGCTGCAGCAATCATCAATACGAGCACTTTAATTTTTTTTCGAAACAGAACGATTAGCGATATCTCGTACTCGGTTTTCATTTAACATAAATATTCTTTGCTCTGCGTTTGTTCAAATAATAAAAGACGCATTGACTTTAATGGATTTATTATTAAAAAAGGAAAGGTGTCTTGGCTTGAGAGGCATCTTAATCATACATTCAACAGCTTCATTCTTTGTATTTGTTTCAATGACCGAGCACACTCTTTGCCTAAGATCGTTGGGTAACATGCTGTGACCTTACGGAAATGTTTCATATTAAGTTCATCATCGGAAGGTTCCCGTTTTAGGACAGTATGATCACCGTTCGATTGGCTGACAACAAAGTGCGATTCACAGACGCATATACAAATTGAAAACGTGAACATCACGACGTAGTGTTTTAAATGCGATTGTTCCACAATGGTGCGTGGTTGAAAGTCAGTTTGCAGCGACCTCAGTCGGGTATATACATATTTAAACGCAATGTTATCCATAACATGTATATACACATGTATATATATATAAGTTTTGTCGTAAAGTAGATACTTTTTTTAAATGACACTTGCGAACAAAAACGACAACAAACGTAAATTGGCATTCAGTTAATTAAAGAGTGCACGCCCGCATGTCTTGGAAAAGAAACATTATAAGCCAGTGAACCAATACAAAAATATCTCTTTCCATAAATTATGGTCAATGTCAGACGACTAACTTTTGTACTTTACATATCTTCGAAGGTTCGAACGTGGTAGACATTTTAGGGATTTCCTTTGAAATCTTGACACGTTCAAAAGCTTGCCTATTTCTGGTAAAAGATTGATACGTTCAGTATACTTTATTGAGAATGAACAGATACAAGTCGTACTCGTACATGTTTTGTAATTCGTATTAAAAGCTTGTTTGGTAAGAAAATATACACTGCTTCAAATTATTGTCCGGATTTCAGATCTTGCAGTACGGCCGTTTTCGATTGATTTTGTTTTGCCTCACCTTAATATGTTCTCTCTAAGTGGAAATCGTGTTCAGCTAAATTAAGGGATATATTTCATTCGGACGAAAAATGCATCTACATTTGTCATCTCTTTAAAATGATTAGGCATTTGATTTAATGAGAGTATGTACCGTTTAGCCAACGCGGCCGTGCTCGCTTTATGGGAAATAGAAAGAATTCAGCCATCCCGGTAAATTAAAGTTGGTTTTGGTATCATTCAGTAGAGGCGTGCCGTCGAATTTGCCTGAAGTATTAAATGAGAAAAGTAAAATTATAGTAAAATATAAGTAAAACAAAATAACTCACGCATTTTTGTTTGTTTTTGATTTGGTTGGTTGGCGTGGCGTACTACTTACATCATAAATATGTATCGGTAAATGTAAGTTTACAACCATACGGGTAAATAAAAATTGATTTTGTTTGCGTAAAAGGATGACTCTTCATTTTGTTCTCTTCATTGCATTGAGTGTTTCACTATACAAAAACATCAATTTGTTTTGACTATGCTTCAGGAAATGATATTTAAAATAATTTATTTTAAGCAACACACTTTTAAGACACCTTAAATAGACATACGGCTGTCTTTTCCACTATGTGTTTACTTCTCGTCAGTTGTCTAATTAATTGTCTGTGTTATAGTTTCTGTCTCTTAGCTGGTGCGTGTTCTTAGACTCTAGTGATGTCTATCCCGCTATTAAATGCTGCGTTTTAAGAATTAATTGAGAAGTATTATTCCTTCCTAATGCAGTAAAATGAAAAGAAACCATTTAGCGGTTTACATGTTTAAGAGACGAAAATAATCAGTGCAAATATGTCGCACTTTAGAAAGAAAGTACATGGTTGATAACTGTGCATAGCTTTAGGGTGAATATAAAAAATATCAGACGCAGTAGAATCAACAGGAGAGTGGCTTTCGCTGTCACAGTTTATAACCATTAACGTCAAAACTTTCCAAGAAAATGTATCATACTAAGATAAATCGAGTAAAAGCTTATTACTTGAATTAAGATGCGGAAATGAACCCTACTAGCTTAGCTAACGTTCCAATCCTATAAACTTAAGGTGTTTGCAATTTATTTTTTAAACACATTCTGGGATAAATATGTTAAAAGCAAGGTGCGGCTTGGTTAGCTTTAGACTTGGTTTCTATTTGTACCGATAGATATGCAATTATGAGTTATTCATACCACAAAAAAGATCCATCGTCTAATGTCGTGATGCTAGGAAAAATGAGAAATAGAAACAACTTATTGAAAAATATCAGCTAGGACATGAGAAAAATGAGATACAAACAAATGAAGCATGGTTTCAGTCTAAAGTCTTATTTTAGCGCATAGGTAATAGTATATTATAGCGATTATAAGTAATAGTTGTTTTGTTCTTAGATGTAATTAATCCCAAATAAAATAGTATTTAACTATTTATTTCAACCGTGAGTCTAGTGTTGTGTTTTACATTTACTTATAGGCTACTGAGAAGTACATGCAGTATTACGATCTTGCAGTAATGTGTCTTACGACCAAAAGCTAAAATAATTTGAAAATATCAAAATGAAAACTTTAAATCTTGTTAAAATGCATTAATGAATAATGTTAAGTACTTTCTTAGTACTTTTTTTTATATGTATGCTACTGGACGGAGCTACGACTTAAAATTGATAAGTTTTAAATACTATCTCAGAAAATATTTCTTCGGGAAACAATTAACTAAAATATAAATAATTTTGAACCATGTATCTTTACGATTAACAAAAGCATTACTAAACCATTGGTCTATTCATGAGTTTGAGTAAAAAATGATTTTTAGCCTCATACGTTGCACTATTCAATTCTACAATAGAGGTAATTTGAATTGCCGATGCTATAACTTACCTTAAGGTGGTTCCAAATAAATGAATGTAGATAAACATGGTTTGTACAAAATAAATAATATACGAAGAACAAAGGGATGTTAGACGATTCTGATTCATAGCGCAACACGACGCTGTGTTTGTCAAACGTTTAAATGACGACAAAAAGGCCTTATTAGTCTTTTGACCTCAGAGAGTAATCGTGATATTTGACTAACAGTAATGGTTCATATGCCTTCTCCTGATAGAGTTTCCGGAAGTTTCATTGTTTGTTATATCAATGACATTTGACATGGATTAACGAATGAACAAAGTGGTAATTATAAGCTCCCTCATGGCATACATTTGGACAAATCAGTTTTAATTAATTATCTGAAACCACTTAGTAATTTAGTAAACACTTAATAGAGATATCAGGCATCATATGATACTGCATTTATTCCCATCTAATACTTAGCGTTGAAATAACACGAAGAACAAACCTACATCACCTAGAAAAAATCTGACATCTTGTGCACACAAGTGATATGCGTAGAATCCATTATCGCCTCTTTGTTTTATTCAATCATGCAGACATATAACCTATAAATGCAATTCTTTATTAAGAGTTCGTTGTATTAAACATAACAGGTTCCATGAATAACTTCCAACGTACCTCTAAGGTTGGTGTATTCTGCCCAGCCGTATATGGTAGAAACAGGTTACACCATCTGCAAGAAAAAATCACATGTCTGGGTCATTAGGAATAAGTAATCCAAATATCAAAATATTTATTTATGGGAACATAGATTAGCAGAAAAAAGGTAACAACACTTAAACATGATCGCAAGTTTGAGTCAGATGCGATTCGTAAAGCAATATCCAACTATTGAGTTCTTACGTATTTAAAATGGTTTTTTTTTCTTATTACCGTGCTTTTTTAGAAGAAATAGGTCAAACGACATGAAAATACATCCTAAGCGTGAGCAATTTTGAATCCGTTAACCAATATAGTATTTATGACTGATGTAAAATGATACTATTATAATAACCGTGTTTGTTTACAGGCAAAATGTTTCACCACCTGAAAATGATCACATTATTTATTGTAAAATTATATTTTCATATACGCCGTGCTTTTCTCAAATTGATTTATTTTTTTACAATGTATCGCATACAGGGCATACACCATTCAGATTTATTGTATGTAATTCACAAAACAGCCACAATAAATGTTACCCAGGATAATACAAAATATCGCATGTGATGTACACGAACTGTTATTCGTTGAAGAATGATGGATTACAAAAACGTGTTCAATGTGTTAGTAATAGACGCTAACATATATTCACCTAATATTCTTGTATTTTTTTATATTCAGATATGAATTAAATTGGTATAAAAATAAAAGTTACTTTCACAAATTAATGCTGGTAATTCCATGTCAAATTGATTAATCGTTCAATCGTTAATGTCATACAAACCCTAGTTATTTTCAAACTTTAAAATACGACCACGATACCCAACGAGACTACTTAACAGTTTTTATGTAACCAATATAATTGTATGACAATTTTGGTGCTCTTAAGAGCATTACTAAAAAACTCCAATGCTCGAGTATCGTTAGCATTTTTGAAACTTTTAAAATAACTTGTTAACGTTAAAATAAAGTAGTATATATTTAAATGTAAATGATTTTTGAGGTTGATACTGTGAAGCTCAATTTATAAAATAAATTTATAAAATAGATGTTGGTACCCAATTCATCTTCATTTTAATGTAACACACTGCAACGAGAGTGCAATTGCAAATGTAGATGCGTACTTTGAAAATGCACCCATGCTTGGAAACATTTTCTCCAGAAAATCTGTAAAAGTTCAAGTTGAACCTTTGGCATTTATCTCTGATAGGGTGACACTATGCAACATATGCCAATTATATTAACAGTTTAAGTGGTTGATTTATGATGTCTAGACAGGTTGGTCATTGTTCAGTATTTTTGGAACGTTTTTATCTTTACTGNCAGTGAGTATTATGTTTCTGTTATTTTGACTGGCAATTATGTTAAATGATTTCTTTTGTTCATCTAGGTGTTTTCGTTCTCTGTGAGGCATGTAAAATGTTAATTGTTGTTCACACTAAGCCATTTACATTTTAAAATAAATTAATCATTTATAAATTAAAATAATGTGGGTATCTAAACATAATATTGAATACTGTGACAGTCAAACAGAGGTATGCTTGAACCATTCATATTTTTCTATATACTATATATAAACACAGGTGTTGGGCGCGTGGCCAAGTCAATTTAACACTATCAATATGTCATAAACAACATTTTTTATCAAAAATATATATATATTATATCAGAATATTTTTTTGACCTTTACCGGAAGAAGAAGAAGAAGAAGAAGAAGAAATGTTGTTTTATGACATATTGATAGTGTTAAAGTTACTTGGCCACGCGCCCAACACCTGTGTATATAAACACCTGAAGGCTGTGTGGTTTTACCTCTTCTTATACAGCAGTATGAGATGCCCAAAACAAAAGATATAACCTCCAGCTTGCATCTTATAAAATTATTTGCATACTGCTGCTACTGCACCCATAACTTAAGAGCAATAAATAATTATATGAATTTGCCGATACTTTGTGAAAAGATATGCATTCTCACTTATTTTGAAAGCTGAAACACCTATGAGAGTGCATGTAAACAACTAAACAAATACAGATTATTGAAATCAATTAAATCTTCTTAGGTGCGTTGTTAAACATCTTTAAATTTATACCTTAAAGTTGAAATAACATAAGATTAAAGAATTTAGGCTTTCATTACATTGACAACGGAAAGTGAAACTTCAAACTCATAAAAAATTACTACCTTGAGATCCTAACACAACAACTTTAGCTTCCAGAGATTTCATTATTATTTTTTGTCATGAACACAGTTTTACAGTAAATTGAGCACCAAATTTAAAACAACATTGACAGGTCATTTTCACGGAAGTATCGGTTCGTCTGCCATTTTAATGTCACGTGATTAATTCGAAACAAAAACGAAAATTGTTTCATTGTGTCGTAGTTGTTTGTTTTCACTCAAAAGTAATCACTTAAAATAAATTTAATTACATATTGGTCTTAATTTTATAAAATTATGCAATAAGAAAAATGTAGCAAATATACGAAAATGACCCTTAAATTTTATATTGTACTTACTCAAAACAAAAATGGCTGACGAGGTAGAGAAAGCCCATCATGCAAAGCCAGGTGGTGATACCATCTTTGGCAAGATTCTCAGGAGAGAAATACCAACGCCATACATCTATGAAGATGACAAAGTAAACTTTGAAAGCGTTTCAATTCATTGTCATGTAGCATTGCTTATCAAAACTCACATTTTTGTTTCGTGGTCCAAATTCGTCCCTAGTACGTTACGAACTAGTGCGAATCTGAATGGGTACGTTGAAGCACCTTGTAGGGCATATGTCGCAAATGGAGAGAATTTAATCCAAAAATGAATTACCGGTATTCAGCGATTCAGTCCTGAATCTGTTCTGGATCTGGATAGATATGGCAAAAATACAAATTGTAACTTTTACTCGACGTGGATGGCTGTCAAGTCTGTTTCCTGGGTAGAACCAGTACTTGGTGTCTTAAGAACACTCCCACAATGGGGCTCGAGCCCATGACCTCCGGTTGCTAGGCGGACATCATATCCATTATGCCACAGCAATCCATTGACGGTGGCCGCACATACATATTGGGACTGTTGGGCTAATAATATCAGTCTTCACGCTAACTATAAGCCTGACAGCCCGGGACTGGTGAAATGTTATACAGGCTACTAGAAATTAATAATTTATATAGTCTGGCTATTGGATTTTTTTGTCTGTTTCCAATAAAGCATCATAATTCGGGGTAGAGATTTAAATATATTACCGTGAAGACTGATAATATTATTTAAATAATGTTTTGTTACTTATTTACAGATTAAGTTAAACTAAGTACTGAAAATTCAAATTTATGTTTGGAATCAATCAATATTTGATCAATATAAAAGCATGCAAGCAGTCCACATGCTCAGTGGTGTGAACCTTTGACCACTGCATTCAAGATCTACTAATTTTAACCTCTGAGCCAGACAGACCTTGGATTAACAGGTTACCAAACGTCTTTGACCTGTTTCTCGCATAGAAAATTGATGAAACATTTTCCTTACAAGACTTGTAATAATCATCTAAACTAAACTGGCATTGCTTTCAGTGCGTAGCGTTCATGGACATCAGTCCCCAGGCTCCGACTCATTTCCTTGTGATTCCACGGAAACCAATACAGTGTCTAGACGAAGCACAGGATGACGATGAAATGGTCAGTGATCAAAATTAGCATGAGCCACTAGTCTAATAAATGAGATGTTTGATGCGCATTTAGTAATACTATTTATATGTTGTAAAGTATGCTGAAATGTCTCATCTTGTAAAGATATTTTATATTTGAAAACTAGAAAGTTTTTTTGTTTTTTTTTGTAAATGTTTATTATTTTGGACAATAGTATGGTATATCCACATATTTTACCTAAACCAAAACTTAAAGGGTGAGAAATTAACTTTTTATGGCAGGTTGCCCAGACAGACAATTATCTTTAGTTCTTTGGTTGCCCAGGCAAAGAATAAGGAGCTCAGAACCAAGTACATGTCATAAGTGTTTAATAATTACTTTTAAGAAAACAAAATCAGACAACCATATTGCATTGCCAATATGAATCAATGCATAATCCCGTTTTATCTAAATCTAGATTCATTTTAAGAACAAACTGTTAAGCTATGGGAAAAATGATTCAATGTTTTTTAAAAAGTAAGTTGCCTGTTTGGACTACCAAGTTTTGAAATTGCTTTGCCAGGGCCTAAATCTAATACACCTGGCGAACGGGCAACCCCTTATTTCTATCCCTGCCTAAAGCGTCTTACATGTACCCTAATTTACATAGGACTTGCATTTATCTGGATCTTATACTTTTGCAAAATATATAACATTTACCACAAGGAGAGGGTATGCAGCGTGTAGCATCCATTTCCGTATCTCAAAAGTCAAAATATACTTAATGATCAAAACTCAAAAGTTAAATTTGACCATTAAACATCTTGTCCAGACTCTTTCTTTCATCATGCAATTTCAAAATACCTGGCAATTTAACACAAAAGTTCACCTGTGAAAATGGCATGTCATGCATAACAGCTGTCTCTAAAGCTCAAAGGTCAAGGTCACATTAAGGGGTCAAAGGTCAGGTCCAAACTGTAACTTACAGGTCAAATGTTAAATTTCTGCAAATTACAGTTTATTTAAACTGTTACTTCAGATGTGCATGGTGCAGCTTGTTAAATAGTTACAAGTATTATTGACAATTGGTTGAACATGTTGCAGTCAGCCTTCTAACTAGTAGAGTTCAGGCATGGTTGATTTCAAAGGCTGCAAAGTCTTGTTTAAGTCGCTCTTTTTGCCTTAACACTCACTGAAGCCAAAAGCTTCAGTTTTTTTATCTTTTGATTTACAGCTAGGGAAACTTTGTTGAAAAAAATCTGATACTTTTTCTTATTCCATAAGGGACCAACTTGTGTTTATGTTATTGAAGCATGAGTTAAGGTAGTCATTTTGAGCTTTGTTTGAAATACCGTAGGTTTTCGAGTTATCGCTTGATGCTCAAGCTAAAGATGTTTTACTTTATTACATGCAACTGGATTCTAATTTTAGCTCCTTGGTCACCTGCTCCTGGTTGCCAAGAAGGTTGCTAAGGAACAAGGCCTTGACAACGGTTACCGGGTGGTGATGAACAATGGAGCGGACGGTGCCCAGTCCGTGTTTCACATCCACCTTCACGTGATGGGAGGCAGACAGATGGAATGGCCACCAGGTTAAAAAGTTACCCAGTGTGGACAGTTTTGGCTTCATCATGTTTGAAATAAGTTTACTTTTATTGTGAAGTTTTCTCATTGTTTCATTGTTGAACAATGAAGCATAGAAGGAAAATCATGTTAAAAGATTGTATTTGTTGTTACAATGTATGCAAATTTGAAATTCTAAATTCAAATCAATACATAATTTAACTAAATTGTGCTGTGCTTCTAATAAAGTTAGTGGTGTGCAAAATATTCTTGTGATTTATTTGTATTTAGCTACCGTATTTTACCACGTATACCGCGCACCCATGTATAATGCGCACCTGATTTTTTAAAGACAAAATGGAGAAAAAAAGAATTTAAGACCAAAAAAACTAGCAAATCAACCGAAAATGGTCGCCATTTTAATATTGCACAATCAATAATTAGGGTCAGACATCACTATTCTGCGGCCACTGCGGCCATATCTGCGGCGCTAAATGCGGCCGTTCTGCGGGCAAAATCGAGTGCAGTATCCTTGATTTATTGATTGATAAGATGATAAGATCTATACCACATACTGTTGATAATTATCATTAAAATGTGAAAGTGTAAGATTATTTTATAAATAAGAATTGGAATGTTAATTGACATAATATTACTCATGAAAGTTTATTAATTGTAATAGATCTACTTAAAATACTTAAATCTTAAGAATTATATCTCTTCAAGCTACTCGGTAAATATAAAAAAGTTTCTAATTGAAAATAGCTAGATAAGAGATGGGTAGGCTGGAAACTGCTAAAATACGGACGAGCGTAAGTATTATTTTTAATAATGCAACTTTCTTATATTAAACACAAACCGCTGAATTACATTAACTAAAAGAAGAAACCAAATGGAAAGCTTGATATACTAAGACAGTATCAAAACTTTATTTACATCATAATAATGTCCAGACATTTATACAATGTCAAAAAACACATACGTGTATCATAAATAAGTTGATTAAAACAAAATACATAAGTCGAGGTAGCATGATATATATGTACATTAATAAATGCATTTATAAAACACACAACTGTTGTGAAATGATAATACAAGTAGGTGTACACATGTTTACCTAAAAATACACTTCTAAGAACATTAATAGCCTACGTTTGGTCCAAGAACAAAACCAGTTCATTTTTCTGCAGCTTTTGCAGATCCAATCCCCATGTACAAATCCTATGCAAAGTCTGTGAAACCAGTGAACGGGACATTTTTTATTGCCACACTTAGCAACATCATCTAAAAACGCTGGGTGCTTACAAAAACAATACAAAGGTATTTTAGTAGTTTTTGATTCCTCTGTAGGCATCTTTGGCATTTTGGCAATTTTTGGAAAAGGCTGAAAAGTACCATTTTCTATACACTCAATCAAATGTTTTCTCATTTCGGGAACTTTAAACCTTAAATGTAAGTCAATGTTATATTTGTTAAAGCATAATTCTACTACAAAAGCAATAGCAAACACGCCGCAATCGGAAAAATTATTTTGTTATTGAATATGGGGTACATTAACAACGATATATTTGAAGTCAGAATTACCATAAATTTGACACAACTGTATTTTAACATAAGAATTTAATGTCCGGTTTGATTTCAGACTATCTAAAACATGAATGGCATCATTACTGTCTCGATATGAAGCAATCCAATGATCCTTACCAGTGTGATGAATCTGAATGGAATGAGACCAAGCTAAGATTTTATAAAAATGAAAAATATTGTTTTTAAAGAAATATATAGATAAACAATAATAAGAACAGCTGGTAACTTTTTCTTCAAAATATTATTAGCCTGTACGGACTGCAAAGGCTAATCTGGGACGACACTTTACGCACATGCATTAACCCCCCTTTTCATAGAACGAGGCTCATATTTATGCTTTCTAGCAGAGATATATGTGGGAGGTTAACTTATGGCGGTTTGGAGTTTTAGCAGTGCACTCTTAATATAAAAGCGCAAATGTTCTGATGTTTACATTTGTATTTAAATTAATTATTTTAAATTATTTAGTATATTGATTTCAATTTGTTACGCATGAATTACAGAAAAATACGAGGGACCGACATCTAGTTCAGAATAGTTCAATTGCCATAAAACGTTAATAGTACGTTAATGAAATAGTATATTTATATTAACATTTATAAAAAAATATTTAAAAAAAAAAAATATTCGTTTAACATCAGCAATATGGTATGATGTGGCATGTGGCGAAACGAAAACGTTTTGATAACGGCTTTATATACTTATTTTAAGTTCAAGTAAACATTTTAAGTGNATAAATGATAATGGCATAATAATTCTTAAAAATCGCCATAAATTAGCATCTCTTGTTTTGTGAAGACAGCATCCAAAATATTATGTGTCAATGCAGCATGTGGGGGTATACGTAACGTCTGTGACAAAGCTCTAGTTAGTTTACCAGTAGTTAGTGCAAATATTCTCACCAGTAACTGAAAACTTTCCTACATGAAACAGAGGTAGGAGAAAATGGTCCTTTAAATAATTTCATGACCGGGCATGCTAGCCCAGAAAAGTAGTTTGATTCTTGGCCCTGCCACATAATTTGCCTGGGGATTGCTAAGGAATTTATTTCTACCACCATTCTCCAATTCAAGTAGGGCAGTTTTCAGTTAATGGCATGAGCATGTACACTTTGTACTTGTAAAACCAGCTTACCCAAGGAAAGTAGATCCACGAGTGGGTAAACCGACTGCTTTGCTAAAATGTCTGAAATACTGTTGAAAACTGCAAAAAATTCCAAATAAACAAACATGACCTATCCCCTTACAAGGTGTGTGTCAACATGACCCATACCCTTACAAGGTGTGTGGCAACATGACCCATCCCCTTACAAGGTGTGTGGCAACATGACCCATCCCCTTACGAGGTGTTTGGCCAGGCTAGGATTGGAATTCAGCATCCCCACATTTTAAAGCCAGGGTCTGGTTGCTCAAAACTTTAATGGCCAGTTTAGCTAACAGCCGTTAATTTTTGGATCAAGTTGTTTACGTGACTTAATTGTTAACTCTTTTATATAAATTATGTGTTAATTGTAAAAAATTGTTGGCTCGAATAATTTGAAACTGTTTGATTATAACATTGCTTTTAAAACTAATTTTATTTGCTTCTGAAGTTAACAGACTGTAACCTTAACTGGCCGTTAAAGTTTTGAGCAACTGGGCCCAGATTTTAAATGGGTGAATTGAATGACTGACACATGAGAAAAATATACCAGTTACATTGAAGCTATTTTCTGTGGATGATCAGGGTCCCATTTCACTATAATTCTTAAGTAATTCTTAGACTAACACACCAATTATATAATAACTGGTTATAAAATAATAAACAAATAAATTAATTCACTCAAAAACAAAAGTTTGTTTAAACATATTTAATGCATATGTAGACAATGCAAAATTGCTGTAAACAAATATCAATTCAAGTCAAGATTCTACAGTAGAAATGGTCTGCATAGAATTAAAAGTTGCTTAAGTAGCTGTGTGAATATGGGGCTAGGTCCATAACATATGACACTGTTTCAAGAAGCAGTGGACATAACAAAATTCTATGCATAATAGCATATCATGGTGTATTTTTCATCTAGCTACACTTTCTTAATTACAATTCATACATGACTTTCCAAGTATAACAATCATTTTCCAATACTTAAGTCATACCCAGACTATGTAACAAATCAAACATCTTAGTTAAAAATAATAAGACTAATAACAGTACCTTTTAAAATACAATTGCATTGTAATAACCAGATTGCAAACATACAATACTTGATCACAGAACAATTTGGTGAGCATATTTGTCAATTTTAAGAACTCAATTGAAAACAATGAGCAATAAAAATGTTTTTATACATGAAACAAATTATATTATTATTTTGGGCATCCGTTATATAAGATTTTATACAGTGTGCTTTGATTTGTCCATACATTCTGTATACTGAACACAAATGAAATGTATACATATACTTTCCAATTCCCTCCATATTATTCTAACAGTTAAACAATACCAGAATGATATCTCTCACAAAATAGTTCACAGCAATTTGCTAGTTCATTTATTGGAACAAATATCAAACTACATGAACTGTCACATTCCTTGAGTGCAAAATAAATAAATGCACCCAGTTGAATTTGAAGAAATTGTTTAAATTATGAATTAAACAAAATATAATCTCAAATCTAAATTTAATACAACATAAAACATTAATAATAATATTACATGATGTAAAAGAACCCTGTTTGTTATTTATAAACGTTAGTTAAAGGAACTAAAGGTTAATATTTTATTGCTGTTCTATATTCTGGTCTTTCCTTTGATACTTAACAACATACAGATATAATATGTTAAATGAACTACAAAACTAAAAAAAAACTACATAAAACAAATTACAACTGTAAAATACAACCAGACCTATAAGAACCCTATTTGTTACGAATACAAATTAGTAGAATAAACTGAAGAAAAATATTTAATTGTCTTTCATTATTCTGATATTTCCTTTGACACTTAAACACATACAGGCATAATATTTTAATGTACTGCAAAATGTTAATGTAATATTAGGTGCAGAAAAGTTGCATTTTACATTTAAGACTTGAACCTAATCATTTAACAAGAAATATTTGTTATACATTTCATACCATATTTTAAATGTATGTTAAATTTGTTTATAATTATAACTATATTTGTAAATCTAAGTTGAAATAAAATTGTATGCTAGTAAATTTAAACAAAGAGAAATAAGTAGGGAACTCAAAACCAAAACAACAAACAAATAAAAGAGCATTTAACACATCATAACAAAGAAAACTCTTCAAAACCAACAAAAAAAAAAGAAGCAAAATACATAGAGCATAATGACTTGTTAAAACTGATGATTGTAAAATGTAAAAGCATGTAAATAGAGAATTATACATATAATTCATATTTGAAATTTTTTAATATCATGCCAAGAAACACAAGAAATGTGTCATAGACACTGATAAGAGTTAAAAACACAATATGTTGGCAATATTCTAATGTAGAACAAGCTATTGCCCAGCAATGATGTCCCCTACCGGCTCCACCATTGTCAGATTTTTTTTTTTTTATATATTTGTTGCCATAGCAACCGAAATTTTTGAAGTAGGAACAAAATGAAATGAGGTGCATAATCTCCATATTGCCATCTGTCCATGTTTCAAGTTTCATGAAAAAATATGAAGAACTTTTAAAGTTATCGCAGGATCCAGAAAAGTGTGACAGACGGACAGACGGATTGACGGACAGAGCGCAAACCATAAGTCCCCTCCGGTGAAACCGGTAGGGGACAAAAACAGACAAAGGGCCATAATTCTGTCAAAACTTGTTGCAGCAAAAACTACTTTCAGCACAATCATCTGCACATTGAGTTCATTCAACTGTGAAAGTTTAAGCGCTATTCATCCAACAGTTAAGGAGGAGTTTAAAACACAAAATTTGGTGACTTTATATTCCTTATTGAAAAAACACACAAAGCGCCATAATTCTGCCAAAACTTGTCACAGTAAAAATTCCTTTATGCTCATCTATGCAATAAAGTAATTCTGTGAAAGTTTGAGAGGGATCCACCCAGTATTTAAAGAAAAATTGATAATACAAGCTTTGGTACGTAAGGAATACGTACGGAATGACTGACAAGTACAATGCTTAATGCCTCCCACTTCATAGGGGCAAATATTAAAAAAAAAATCTGCAGCAACCCAAACTAATAATTGTCTGAATCTCTTAATACATGTTCAATCAAGCACACAATTAATGAAAACAATTGGCATTGACTTGGCTGACAAGCTTAACTGACGCTGACAAGGTTTAACTAATAATGAATTTTTCTGACAAAAACATTTTGCCTTACTCTCCACTATCACACAAAATCTTTCTGGGCAATAAATAAGTTAGACTTGTAAGTGTTCAACAAATGTGAAATTTAGAAAAACAAAATTACAAATGCTAAAAAACACACACAAAAAACAACACACAGTAAAAACACAAGAAAGATTGCATTTATATTTGTTGATCTGGCAAAATGGTAGTTCAAATACACATGTTAAAAATATTGGATATAAATCAAATAAAACTGATGCTAATTCAACTCTATGTATATTTTGATAATTCGTAAAAAAAACTTGTGGAGTGACTGTATGAATCTCAATACTGTTCAAATTTATGTACAATTTTGTGTCATATTAATTTGAATAACTGTAAACAAATAAATGTAATATTTCTAGAAGAGTTTCATACAACCTTGACACCTCAGTACTACTCAAACGCCACAATTTAAGCATATTACTTTCAAATTGGATTACAGCAAAAACCTAAAAATACATTCACTTTCTTATTGGTTTTAACAACACAGTTTTAGTATCATCATGTCTTTGCTTTTAGGACAAGTGGCAGAGAGTATTCACAGAAATTTGATCCGGGCTCAATTTTATAAGTTGTAATAAATAATTTACAACCACAGTGCCTTAACTAGTAGCAATATGCATTTCAGTTTTCACTGAAATAAGATAAATACTGAATTTATGTGGTAATGTTTTCGATATTAATACTGATTTCAGTATTTTCACAATATTAACTGTAGTAAAAACTATGAAATTTAAATATATTTTGGAATTCTGTTCTTTTGCACATGATTATGAAATTGCTTGTTGCCACACAATTCATGTCAAATACTGCCTAGGCTTTACAGAACAAATCACACAATTTTCACATGGCTGGATCCAAGCTCATCATTTGCATTCAATTTCCCTCGAAGAGTTCTTTCATTTCGTCAAGTGTTTCAAAAAGCTGACTCATGAACAAGCTTGAATCCGTCTTTTTGGATGATTTTTTAGAAGACACGTGGAAAAAGAACTTGAAATCTCCCGGAATCATGTATGCCACACCATAACCGTCATCGGAAACCGGCCCAAAACCGCCTCCTGGACTGACCTATAGGGAGAGAATAGTTGATGATACAAATGTATGTGAATTCAAGAGGAATAAACCATAGTTGTTGCAGGATTCCGAGACAATAAAACATAGTTTATGGGCTAATTCAAACAAATAAATCATAGCTGATCTGCACATTAAGGAGAATAAATCATAGTTTATGTACACATTAAGGAGAATAAATCATAGTTTATGTACACATTAAGGAGAATAAATCATAGTTTAAGTACACATTAGGAGAATAAATCATTATTTACGTACACATTAAGGAGAATTAAGCATAGTTGATAAGAACTGTAAAATAAATCACAGTTCACTAATAGAAACAGAATGACAAGTATCTCATACATGTAGTATTTAACAGGTGACATACAAATAAAAGCGAATAAAGCCTATTATATCAAGATTGTTTTGCGATCACTCAGAACTTGACTATATGAGCCTTCTTCTGAGAAAACTGGGCTTATTGAATGTGCGTTAAGTGTCATCCCAGATTAGCCTGTGCAGTCCATACAGTCGAATCAGGGACGACTCTTTCCGCTTTTATGGTATTTTTCTTTTAAAGGAAGTCTCTTCTCAGCAAAAATCCTGTTTAAGTGGAAAATGTTGTCCCATATTAGCCTGTGCAAACTGCACAGGCTAATCTGGGACGACATTTTACGCACATGCATTAAGCCCTGTTTTCCCAGAGCGCGGCTCATATCTTTAACTTTGCTTGAACTTTCATACCTTGTCTCTGTACTCGGGGATATCACAGCTCGGTGTGTTGACCAGCTGTTGCTGTGGTGACTGACTGGTTGACAACGTCCATGGAATGCTCAGACACTTCTTCAAGAACTCACAGTCCTGGCAAACCAACATAGATATGAAGAGTTCAATGTGAAACTATTGAATCAGACATGGAAATAAGCAGATATCACATGGTTGTCTACCCCTATTCTTTCAGTACTGTTTGTATAGAGTACAGAACATTTAGGGGCCCACCACAGATGTAAGGGGCAATAAGCTCATAGGCCCCTGCCTTTTGCCATTCCTGCTTTAATATATCTGATGACCATCTTATCAGTTTTATGAAAAACAAAAAAATGTGCGCATTTATAGCAATAATAATATAAAAAACGGCTTCAATGCTTACATGTACACAAAGTAAAAATTGAGTCCAGTCTGTTGCCATCCTGCATTAATGTGTACATGTGCAAAAAGTATAATGTTAATAGTCAAATCCCATGCTATACTGCTGAAATGTGTAAGTGTACAAAAAATGAAACATACATAGTCGAGCCCCTTGCTAACGACGTAGAGCGCAAACAGATGCCTGTCGATGCCGCGGCCGCTCATACAGTCCTTGTACTGGTTGGCGTGAGCCTCACAGGCCTCCTGTAGTAGACGGATCTTGTCCTTACGGGAAACTGTCTTGTCCACAAATGCCCTGTATATGAAAATATGTTTTATGTTATTAACTGCAGGGCTTTTGTTACGGTTTTTGGACGACCCATGAATTTAGGAATTTAAGCATAAATTCAACATACTTTGGAAAAAATCTATAATTGATACATTGAAAATATCTTAAGTATTACTGATAAAACTACATAAACTTAGGAATGCTCTTAACAAAAATAAATTATTAAAATGGTTATCACACCTTCAACAGTATTTATTTTGAAACATTTTGATACTGGAAATAAAACAAGGTACTTTTTCAAATCGGAATATTACTCAATAAGGGCTATAAAACCAGGACATAAATTTAACACACACAAAAAACACAACATTAATATTAGCCACGTTGTGGGAAAACTGGACTTAAAGCATGTGCGTAATGTGTCATCCCAGATTACCGGTAGCCTGTGTGGACAACACTTTTGGCTTTTATTGCATTTTTAGTTTAGTCTCTTCTTAGACAAAATCCAGTTTAGGCAAAAAGTTTCGTCCCTGATTAGCAACTGCTATACGTCGCATTTGTTGAAAGGGGTCATAAAAATAACCTCTTTATCATTTGATTTTTTTTAATAAAGCTCATCAAAATCACTCACCTTACAAACTTTGAGGCCTCCATTGTCAGTGACCGTACCGTCTCTGTACGGCCCTGCAGGTACAAACGAGTCATTGAGGATTCATACGTGAGGCAGTGCTCTTTGGCATTCTTAAAATAGGTCACTTGCAGCGCCATCTGGATGTATGCATCTGGACTGACCTGGTAACAGGATATGAATAACATAATGGTGAAAATTTGGAATGATCTGGCAACAGGATATGGAAAACATAATTGAAGGCTGCACTAAAAACATGATAGAAAACAAATTGGTGAGCATAATGACTAACCTGATAACAAGATATGCATAACATTTTGGTGAGCATCATGACTTCCATGGCAACAATGATATGGGAAATATGTCATAAATGTAGAAAACATGGCCTGTTGGAAGGACAGGGCACTTGACCTTTCTTGATCATGTCAGTTTCTAGCATGTATTTTTTTTTTAAACGAAACTGTTTGTATAGCAGGTAAGTTATTTACTCTTTTTTTTCAAATTTGCAAAATATCCTACAAGACACCTAAACTTTGATTTTGAGTGCAAACCATTTTTCAATACTTAGTAACAGTGACCCTGACTGCTGACCTTTACCAAATGTGCCCCATATGCAAACAAAAATGAAGTTGTTGTTCAATTTATATGTGCTTGCATCACAATAGCTCAATTCCCACTCAAGATATTAAGCCCTAACCTTTCTATTCTTAGTAAAAGTGACCTTAACCTTGATCACACTCATTGCATTCCTGAGAAACTACACTTAGCTTATACACTGAACCAAGGCGAGTAAAAAAGCTTGCCTTTTCTTTGAAATATCATGCAAAAAAACAAATTAAGTATTTTGGTTTATACTATTTTCTAATGATTCACCTTAGCCATTTTAAAATCACCCAGTTTTACCTTGCAAGTCTTCACAAAACCTTTCCCATAGTTGAAATAGCCCTCCACCCTCAAATCTATATCTTCTATGGCCTGAAAAAAAATAACACGGCAAAATAAGGACCAATAATGTACAATCTTAACAATACAGCAAATACAAGGTTAACAATATTTTAAAGTAAAACAGTGGACACAAGATGGTTCATGCAGAATTGAAAGTAGAAGTTTTACATGTTACCTGTATTATCCTATTTCAGTATAATTATTTTATTTTGTTTTAGGCAACACCCTCATTATGGACTTCTTTTTCAGTAAATATGTGATGAAACGTTCTTTTAAAATCAATCTTTGAAGTAAGTCAAACAATAACTATTTTATAACTAAATTTGAATATATAGATCTACATATAGGTAATATATACACAATGTAGAAAATAAGAATAAAAAATATGTACTATCAAGCCATTACAGCATTTCTATTAATTGTTTACTGAATGCAAAACAAATTGCCAAACTGCAACCCAGCGCCCGATGGTAAAATCACCTATCAAAATTGCATCGTTCAGTTCAAGGACGCAGTAGTTTTGAATTTTGAATTGCTGTTGGATTCACACATGCCACATTTGTGTGTGTGTGTTTATTATAATAATAAAATTTGAATGATATATTTTTTGGAATATATTGCTGTAATGAATCTTATACAATTGAATTTTAATTTACATCAATAATGTAGAATGTACTCAAACATAGGGAAGTGCTATGTTAACCGTGAAAAAATGTGTTGAATCTAAACTTCTAACAATTTAAACTTTGATCAAAAACTGTACATACACTAAGAATAACCTGCTTTTGCTCCTAAGGGTCGCAAATTCCAAGGCCCATGGAGATTTTCTTTTCAAACTTTTTTTTTTATATTAAAATTAATTCAAACAATTCAAAATACTATGGTTTTTGTGAGTAAATACATTTTATGACATTAAAAAAAGCAAAAATCTGTCAACATGTCATTTTAAACATTCTTTATCACGTAAATAGTTTAACATTCAACTATAAAACTTTTTTTACAAAAGCTCAAGGCTTTATTGTGGTTAATAATGTAAAGATGAGAACACTAAGCTATACACATGATTTCAAGTATACATTGTAAAGGAAGAAACAATATTTTAAAGCCCCATTTAAGGTCAAAATCAACAAATATTTCGCTAAATAATTCATTAAATAAAGTTAACACATACAAAATCAATGTTCCTTATAGCAAAAGCTAAAATTTCAACGCTAGATGTGGTCTGGTTACATAGATTTAACGAGATACAAAATGCTCTTTTTTATTTTTTTGTTGCACAATATATATTCCATTTTAATTTCCTGTAACGATATCTATTTATACGACACATGAACACTAAATTGGTACATGAACATGTGTTGAATAAATTGTAAAACAAGAGGGCCATGATGGCCCTGTATCGCTCCACTGTTTTTTATGAAAAAAGCGTGCAATACGCATGGTTTGAAATGTACTCAAGCATGTGACTTTCTCTTTCTATCCCTCGTCCCACTGGGCGCTTAAAGTTGGAAGGGTTAAGTTTTGTGACCCCCGCGGAAGGGTCAAATTTGAGCCCAGGGGAATAATTTGAACAAATTTGGTAGAGGACTATTAGATGTCACTACATACCAAATTTAGAAGCCCTAGGCTCTATAATTATGAACAAGAAGATTTTTAAAGTTTGCACAAAATAGGCCTTATTTAAGCATATGTTCATTTTTTGTGACCCCCGGGTTTAACAAAAAAATTGTTTGTAGTAAATGATAAACAAAAAGGAAATATCAACACATTATTAAGAAAATTTTGCATTTGTTCTTTTTTTGGAATGTCAAACTAAGGATTGACTTTAAAAGTTTTTAGTCTGGAATTGTTGATGTAATATCGCGAACAACAATACTGTGAAATACCTTTTTTTCACTTATATTTTACATTTATTAGTTTCTATATTTCACTTCTTTACACAAAAAAATCTAATAAAAGATTCCTGAAAACATATACTTCTTCCAGCATAATATGTTGAGGCGATAAATAACAAATGCAAGCACCTATTTATATTGAGGAAGGGGAAGGCGACATACAAGGGTTGGGTCATAGTGGTGTGCAACCTACCTTGGAACAATTGCAAACTTGCTGGAGTTACAGGTTTCAAAGAAGTGGGACACAAAGCTTGAAAATAAATTTTGCAGCCTTCGTGCCAAACTGATTTGTATCACAATAGAAAAAGCAAATATACTGTAAAGTTTTGGAATTTCCTGTTCTAAATATACTGTAATAACAAAAAGAAAAAAGAATGATGTCAAAAGGAAAAAAATAAATAGAATAATGATGTCACACTATCAGGTTATGACATCACACTCTTAAGCTATAAATAAAAGATGAAATTTAAAACAACATCACAAGGAATAGGAACTATTAGTGCACATCTATCCTGTAAAGAAAATGCAAGTGCAAAACAAAACATATGCAGTGGCCTTAAGTTGCTCATCTGGTTACACAAAAGTGTTAGAAAACTACCAAAGACACACATTATAGGAACCAAAATGAAAAGACAGATGGGAAAATTCTGTGCAATTGCTTTGAATTCGAAAAATGTGAATCAGACAGAATGTTTAAAGTTTCAGTAAAGACATTAAAGACATTATTATGCCACTCCCTCCCCTTTTTTCCCGATCTATTGATTGCAATTATAGCCTACATAATATTATGTTCAAAATAAACAATGGTTTGACCAAGTTTCATTAAGATAGAGAGTCATAGATTTGGACTCTTGAGAGTTGTTACAAGGTTTTTCTAAGATTTGAATATGGTGAACTAGTTTTTGGAAACACACAAACCAGATTCAAACTTGGCCTAGATATTGCCCAGACAAATATTCTGACAAAGTTTCACTAAGAGTCATAAATGTGTTCTATAGATTGGTAACAAGTTTATTTTTAAAGATTTGACTTGGTCAAGCAATTTTTGGACACAGGCTGCCCAGATCATAACTTGGCCTAGATATTGTCAAGATAAACATTGTGACCAAGTTTCATAGAGATTGAGTCATAAATGTCGCCTGTAGAGTGGAAACAAAGTTTTTCTAACATATGACTTGGTGACCTAGTTTTTGGACACACTTAACCCAGATTCAAACTCGGTCTACATAATATCATGATTAACATTCTGACCAAGTTTCATATACTAATAGATTGGATGGAAAATGTGGCTTCTAAAAAAACATAGCGAGCTCGAAAGTTGACAACACTTAACGCTCGACGGACGCTGTACGATGCCAGACGTACACTAACCACCAAAGCTCATAAGCACTTCATGCTCAAGTTATCATCATACAATGTCAGGGTTAAGTGCATAATGTAACTATAGGATGAGAGCAAAGATCTAGAGCCAAAAAGCACATGCCAACACAGGGCTTTTTTTTCCTTCTTAGAGAATGGCTGTTTTTTTACAAATTTGAGAAGTTTGCCACTCAAATTTACACAATTTAAAGAAGTTCACGACTCAAATTTTCATTTTTTTTTTAAAGTTTGCCACTCATTATTTTCACAATTTTGAACAGGTTGCAACCCATTTTTTCACAATTTTGAACAGTTCGCAATCATTTTTTCACAAAACGAGGGGCCAAGGCCGCTTAACAAAGATGGAAAAAAAAGCCCTGCAACATATCATTTCTTTTATATATAGAATTGTCAAAAATGTTAAACGTTTAAGGAATTTATCAGAGAAACAACTACAAATATGTCACAGACACTGATGCCCCCACATGACATGTTGAGACACAGACAAATTCCCTTAATATTGTACAGTGGACCAAAATACAAAGGTCCATAATTCAGGGAAAACAGGTCGCAGTCAAAATGCCTTTCTTAAGAATCATCTACGTATTAAGGTCATTAATATGTGAAAGTTTGAGCAAGATTCACACAGTAGTTAAAGAGGAGCAAAATACATGTACATTTCGGGACCATGTATTTATTATTGAAAAACAGATAATAGGGACATAATTCTGCAAAAACTCAGCGCAGCCCAAATTCCTTTCTTAACCATCATTTGCACATTAAGTTAATTTAACTGAGACAGTTTGAGCACGTTCCACCCAGAAATTAAAGAGCAGTTGAAAACACCAAATTCTGGGACTGTGTATAATATAATGGAAAAAAAACAGACTTAGGGCAAAAAGTATGCCAACTAATTGCAGCCAAAATTCCTTTCTTTAATATCATTTACACGTACGGTCATTCAACAGTGAATGTTTGATCGAGATCCACCCAGTATTTAAAGAGGAGACAAAAACCCAAGCTATAGGGGACTTTTTATTCTTACGGTAAGTGGAAGAACAGTAAAAAGGCCATAAGTCTGCCAAAAGTTGCCACATTCCTTTATCTACAATCATCTACAAATTAATGTCATTGAACTGTGAAAGTTTGAGCAAGATCCACCATGTAGTTAAAGATGAGTTCAAAACAGAAGCTTCAGGAGGTATGGATGGCCAGGTAAAATGCTTAATGCTTTCTTGACTGGGGGCATAAAAAATATACCCACAGGGCATTTAATTAGCAGTTTCATAAAAATATCAGATTGTTTTTGCTCCATATTTCGGGAAGCTCCAACTGTCATTACAGATCTAAGATCTTTTGCCCCCAGAAAAGTGCAATTTCTAAAGCAAACCACAGCTTTTGTTTGTTGTGGAATAAAGGTAAAGCAATCTAGGCAAATATCTAAAAAAATACCTTTAGTACTGTTAGGTGTGCGCTATTTATAGACCTGCCTAGACTGTCAGGGATTTCCCAGACAAGCCTCTCTGGTCTATATATAGAATGGCTATTTTTAGAATCATGCAGGTCAAGGTCACAGCTCTCTAGGTCAAGTTCTGGAGACAGCATACCATGAACGGCTCTATGGAAACAAAAACTGATTAAGTCAAAACAGCCACCAAATCTGAATTGCAACAAAACCATACAGATTTCTGACCCGAATAATTTAAGTTATTTTTCTTCATGTTGTCAAAATTGAGATTTTTTTATATCAACAAAATTTTCATCACAAGCTCTTAAATATGGTTTTATCTAGAAATAGATGTTGCAAGTTGAAGTCAGAGAAAAAGTTTGTGCGTTATATTTTGCTCTATATCCACTGTTTTTATATTACTTTCTAAATCTTTGAAAGTTGTTTTTGGATCATCTTATTCTATTCAACTGCGTGACTCCAATATACCCCCAGCCAGGGCCCGGCTATTCATATCATTGGTGTAATGGTTACAGCAGGATATCCTTGTAAAATCGAAAACTGATAATATGGCTATTGAGTGTTTGAATATAGATTTAGTGGCTTCAATACAATATGTATTATGGTTAGAAACATAACATGTGCCCATCCAATGAAAAAATAAAAAAAACACCCTGTCAAACACTCTGTCACACAACTTGTCACACACCCTGCTAACATATCACCTATTTTTTCTTCAAATAAACTAAAATGTGGTTAAGGAACTGCTAAAGAGGTGAATAATAACCCCAATGCTGCATGTCGTAATAAATTTTTATAACCTTGTTTTAGAAATCTCTGTTGAAAACGATGCATAAACTTTGCAATTTTTAGCACAGGATGAAAAATTGAACATTCACCACATCATATCATGAACAACAATTCATGCAAGTTTTAATGTTGAACATTTTAGCATCACTGAAACTTTTAGATTCCATAATAGATATAAACACAGGCTGATTAAGAATTAAATTAGATTGA
This sequence comes from Dreissena rostriformis, assembly GCA_007657795.1. Taxonomy (NCBI): domain Eukaryota; kingdom Metazoa; phylum Mollusca; class Bivalvia; order Myida; family Dreissenidae; genus Dreissena; species Dreissena rostriformis. The sequence goes on from VMBQ01004980.1 coordinate 65,233, forward strand.
TCTTAAACTAGCATGGGTCAATATAGGGAAAGTTCTAGTGCAAAATAGAACGCCCCCCCCCCCCCCCNTTTCTGCCCCTCTGGAATGGTCAAAACAAAAAGTGACAGTCTTTATATTCAGTTTCAAATAAAAAAGACTATGACTAAAAATCTTAACTGCAAGTGTAAACTGAGACATTCTTTGGATTAAGCAATCTAATTTGAAAATAACACCAGCCTTGTCCAAATTTGCATCTTGATTTTTTTTAAGCAGCACCTTGTATTTTTTGAAATCCTAGAAATTTACCTATTTGTCAATAAAACGTAAATATGACATAACCGGGGGTATTAAATAAATTATTGTATTTTTATAAGTTTTAAATAATTAAATATAATAAGCGCAATATTGACCTTAATTTAAGATATACTGGAGCATATTTCAATGATAATATGTGACTACATTTTAGCCTTTTGAATCCTGTGTTAAATAAGCATAACATTTTCTAAACATATTAATGCTAATTAATTGGCAACTGAAACCCGCATGCTATAACAAAACAAGAGATGTGTTTGTCAGAAACACAATGCCCCCTACTGGGCCGCTTTGAAATAAAATTTCTTTATATCATTTTGCAGGTATAGAAATTATCTCCCTTTAAAGCTTGTTACTTCCCTTGGATTTTGTTTTTTGACCTTTTACCTTGAAGGATGACCTTGACCTTTCACCACTCAAAATGTGCAGCTCCATGAGATACACATGCATGCCAAATATCAAGTTGCTATCTTCAATATTGCAAAGTTATTGCCAGTTTTCGGACGAACGCACAGACTGACAGACGGACTGACGGACAGTTCAACTGCTATATGCCACCCTACCGGGGGCATAACAAGAGCTTAGTCACAAACATAACTAATACCCACACACCACTTTGGCAGCTATGTTCAAGGGCACAATGTGTGGATCACTGGGGATAAAAAAAGTCTTACACATCTACATTTCATAGTGCTGAAGTTTCTTATCATAAAATCTCTAGACATTGTGATTTTAGAGAAGATTTTACATAAATTTTGCTTTTATCTACATATGTAAACTATGTGGTACCTGGGCTGGCCACCAAAAGGCATAGGTCCAAATAAGCGCCGTAGATAACCCACAATGTTACATACAAAATATAAAATATAAAGGCCTTCAAGTTATCACAGCGAGAAAAACATTTCCCTTACTCGTGAGTGAAGTTAACCTCAATAATGTGAGCAAGCACGGGAGCATCCGCATATGAGTGTTCACAGTTGCAACCCATACGACCGTCCGGCTGAACCAGCAGCGTAAACGACTTGTCGAACCAGATAGATTTCCCATCCGCATGGAAAAGGTACTGGGCTCTTGAGGAGAAGTCCTCATGGATCTCTGTTCCCAGAACAACCTGTACCAAAAAAACAAGCCTTGGAAATGAATAGGGCTGCAACAACATTAAAATATATTGTATTAAAATTTGTGTCAAACTCTAGGTTCATGTGTGGAAACCCTCATGGATTTGTGTTCCCCTGACAACAAGTTAGAAAGAAGACGTCTTGGAAATTACCCTATTCACATAGCACCTAAGGGAAAAAGAAAATTCTTTTAATTCATAAAATTCCTTCAAAGTCCTGGATATTCGTATTGAGATTTGTTTACAGTTAAATCATTTCAAAAAGTACAAAGAACAAGGCTCTTGAGGATTAATCACCAACCCATTCTTAGACTTAATCACCAACCCATTCTTAGACTTAATCACCAACCCATTCTTAGACTTAATCACCAACCCATTCTTAGACTTAATCACCAACCTATTCTAACACTTAAGAATAAAGAACAGTCTTATAGCCAAGAAAAATACATCCATTGTTTGAAAATATACAGGCTACCATTGGTGATTATGTCATGAACTAAATTTTGTACATGCAGAATAATGCAGACAGAGCTGGTTAATGCCAAGTTTGACTCAAAATTAAAGCAGTTCTTGAATACTCCAATTTAAAGAATATTCTTTATTCTTAGATGTTAGTCCAAGAATTAGTATGTGAATACAGGCTCTGGAGGGTTAATCCTAGTGGATTTCTGTTCCCAGGAAAGCCTGTAAAACTAAAAATGTGTCATGGACACTGATGCCCCCACAAAACGTTTGTACTCAGTCAAATCCACTATATTGTCGGGCAGGCTAGCTCAGTTGGCTCATCTCAAACAAGATGAAAAAAGAAACAGATCTTAATTTCTAATTCTATATGACATTGATATGCGGGACAGGAATTAAACATAATCAGCCTCACCGAAACCAATTAATAATTGATTATTTTGATTTTGTTAATATCTTATCCATATGCTTTTACAAGCAAAATTACAAACAAACTCAAATAAACTATTCAATTATATAACATAATATATTAGACTAATTAATATTAAATAATACTTAAATCACACATGCAAGCGGCCATACATGTTCTTGCGAGATCATGCATGTATATATGACGTAACTGTATCTAAAGTATATTTAAACATTTTTTTTTTTTGTTAAACGGTTATTTAACCAGTTATAATAGGTTAGTCAGTAAATATTTGTGTAACCTGTTAAATCCCTACATTAAGCTAAGAGGTTGAATTTCTGATGTACATTGAACAGTGCCTTTTCCAAAGTTGATAGGGAATCTTTGTTTAAGACGTCAGTGAATTATGTGTATATTTAGAATATAAGAATTTCATGTTGAGAATATTATAAAATAACATTTCTCTTAAATGCTGACGTACATGGAATAGTGCCTTTTCCAGCGTTGCCAGGGAATCTTGATTTACGCCCTCAGTGAAGTGTGTCTGTCTGACAGTGGCCCATTCCTTACGGTTGAGACCAGTCAAGGCTGGCAGGCTTCTCGCTTCATCTGAGTAGTCACCTGGAATCGTCAAAAAATGAAACTTGTTCTGAAAAAACTGGGCCTTATGCATGGACGTAAAGTGTCGTCCCAGATTAGCCTGTGCGGACTGCACAGGACGACACTTTCAGTTTTTATGGAATTTTTGTTTAAAGGAAGTCTCTTCTAAACTAAAATCAAGTCTAGGCAGAAAGTGTCTTCCCTGATTAGCCTGGGCGGAAAGCAGTAAGCAATAACATATGAAAATAAAAATAAGTTTGAGGAGCATGTATCCATTAAGCACAATCTAATAACATCATATTCAGAACATAAGGATCAACAATAAAAACCATGTAATACAAATATAAAGACCTATTTGTTCCTAGGGAGAATTCAGGGCAGGTTACAATTAAGGTCTCTCATTTCCACTCAATAAACTTCACAAACTTCACCATGCCCCAACTTTTCAAATTTGGAAGCAATATTTCAAGTCACCCACCAAGATGTCTCTCTGCATCCAGCATGATCCAGTGAAGCTGTTTCTGGAGATCGGCAGGCGTGAGCAGCTTCCTGTCGCCGTCAAACATGTCTAGCTTGTACATCACTCCCTTCCTGTTAACAATGATGTGCTGGAAAATATCGGGAAACTTAGTATCATAACTATAGAAACCTAGTAAAATCACCATGGAAACCAAGTAAAATAACCATGGAATCCGCGTAAAATCCCCATGGAAACCTAGTAAAATCTCCATGGAAACACAGTGTCAGGATAATTTTTCTGTTGATATCAAACATGTACAACACTCCTTCACAACGATGTGCTGGAATATACAGCGAAACCTTGTACATGTATAATGATACAGTGGACATTACAAAGAACCTTGTAGTGCTGGAAAATATAGGGAACTCTGGAATGGTGAAAAATGCATGTCAACCTAGTGAAATGTTTTGATAAAATACATGGAAACCAAGTACAATGATTTGCTGGAATATACACAGAATCCTGGATTAGAGTGCTCTCAACTAGAAAAGAATAAATAGTGGAAAATTGGAACGTCGTATTCAATACCATTATACTGAATCAGATATTAATGAAATTTTCACTAACTGCTTCACCATGTTTAATTCTAATGCGGCTATTACATTCTTCTTAAATTGCTTTGGGAATTTATGCTGAATTTTATTCAAGTATAATTTTATGGAGATAAAATGAAATATCTTGTCTTTCTGTGATCTCTTTTAGGAAATTGTGAAAACTTGCAACATGATTTAGTATGGAGGGACAAGTCAGTGCAATGAACAACGCCTTCAGTTTGCGGGATCAGAACAATTAAGATTATCATTCTGAACTTCGACTCTAATCATTTTGATTCATAAAATTAATATATCTTGATATGGATCAAAAGTTTTATAAATACTAAGTTATATATTGATTGACTAAATTTGACTTAAGACCTATAATTCTGATGTTGACCATTGACCTAGGGACCTATTTTTCATGTGTGAAAATACCTCTCATCATGCACATCACTTTCTTAAGTCCATTGAAAAAAATGAAAAGTTAAAAGTTGAGAAAACACGTTTGTACAAAGTATACAGGTTGGTATCATATTTCAGACCAGAAAAAAAATGCCAGCAATGTGTGGCGGCATAAAATTAAGTTTGTGTTTCTTACCTTGGACTCTGTTGAACTGTAATGCACAAGTTGGTCCATGTCTACACCGGGCACTCTGGTAGTCGAGAACGCACGTTCGTACTGTGCCATACAGATGGGTATTGTGTTCCGGATCAACAGAGGCTCCATTTTCTCATGCTCGATACTTTGACGCACTAGCATGAACTGGTAGATCACATTGGCAGCTCTGAAAATATGTGAATACACGAAAATAATCACAGGATTGCTTATTATTGAAATAACATACAGCTCACAACATAACATGTACCGGTATATAGGTAAAAAAAAGAAACAAACAATTGAACCAGTTCATTTTGATTTGCTGGGTTTATCACAATGTTATTTTTTGGAAAAATCGATTTATAAACTGAAGTAATGTGATAAATTTAATATCAGTAATTCAATATCGTAATCATTTTCAGAGAGAAGCATTAATAACTTCCGTTAAAAGGTTGCACTTAAGGCAAACTTACAAGCTAAGCTGCAACATTCTATTGCAGACATATTTTTCAACAGAACACAAATATTTTTTTTACTCAGCTGAGATTTCATGAGAACGAATGTTTAAAGACTGGGAAAAAAATGGCATCTAGAGTGTTCACAAGGTTTCACTAATTGCAATATACAAATGTTAGGAAAACTACCCTGCCCACTTGCTCTTAAACAGACCAGAACCATTTTCAAAGTCAGAAGAGAAATCCAAATAACAGATGTTCAAAGCAAGTTTCATGATCATTTGGCAAAACATGTGACTTCTACAGCTTTCACAAGGTGTCATAATTGCCATAAAAGGAAAATTGCCTTGCTCACTGGCAGACTTTGTTTTTCAAAGGATGGACACCATTTTAAAACTCAGCCAAGATATAACAAGGGCTGTGTGTAAAACATGCATGCCCCCCATATGGGCTGTCAGTTGTAGTGGCAGCCATTGTGTGAATACATTTTTTGTCACTGTGGTGGTGGTGGTGGTGGTGGTGGTGGTGGTGGTGGTGGTGATGGTGGTGGTGTCCGGAAACCATTTTACTGTGTCGAGTCACCGTGACATTGACCTAGTGACCTGATAATCAATAGGGGTCATCTGCCGGTGATGACCAATGTCCCTATGAAGTTTCGTGATCCCAGGCCTAAGCGTTCTTGAGTTATCATCCGGAAACCATTTTACTGCTTCAGGTCACTGTGACCTTGACCTTTGACCTAGTGACCTCAAAATCAATAGGGGTCATCTGCCAGTCATGACCAATGTCCTAATGAAGTTTCATGATCCCAGGCGTAAGCATTCTTGAGTTATCATCCGGAAACCATTTTCCTATTTCCAGTCAACCATTTTACTGCTTTAAGTCACTGTGACCTTACCTAGTGACCTTAAAATCAAAAGGGGTCATCTGCCGGTCATGACCAATGTCCCTATGAAGTTTCGTGATCCCAGGCCTAAGCGTTCTTGAGTTATCATCCTGAAACCATTTTCCTATTTCCAGTCACTGTGGCCTTGACCTGTGACCTTGACCTTTGACCTAGTGACCTCAAAATCAATAGGGGTCATCTTCCAGTCATGACCAATGTCACTATGAAGTTTCATGATCCAAGGCGTAAGCGTTCTTGAGATATTATCCGGAAATCATTTTCCTATTTCCAGTCAACCATTTTACTGCTTCAGGTCACTGTGACCTTGACCTTTGACCTAGTGACCTGAAAATCAATAGGGGTCATCTGCCGGTCATGACCAATGTCCCTATGAAATTTTATGATCCCAGGCGTAAGCGTTCTTGAGTAATCATCCGGAAACCATTTTCCTATTTCCAGTAACTGTGACCTTGACCTGTGACCTTTGACCTAGTGACCTCAAAATATATAGGGGTCATCTGCAAGTCATGATCAATGTTCCTATGAAGTTTCATGATCCTAGGCCCAAGCGTTCTTGAGTTATCATCCGGAAACCACCTGGTGGACGGACCGACAGACCGACCGACATGTGCAAAGCAATATACCCCCTCTTCTTCGAAGGGGGGCATAATAAGACAAATATTCTGACCAAGTTTTATGATGATTGAAACAAATGTCGAGTGTTCACAAGGATTCAATACAATGTATAGCCATATAAGAAAACTGTCACACCCACTAGTGGCCATGTATTTCAAATTTAAAGTGTGCCAAAATATCATTTGAACAAGTTTTTACCACAGGGGCATATAACACAGCCTGGCCTAGTTGATCAGAGAAGATTTATAAAGTGATTTCACTATAAAAGTCTATGTAAAAAGGCGACTCCTGGCGGTGGCCCAAAGGGGCATGATTTTTAAAAAACTTTGTTGAGGACCACTTTTGTTACACACCAAATATTAAACCTCTGACAATTGCGGTTCCAGAGATTTTGAATTTATTAACTACATACAGTCAGGTCGCCAATAACATAAAAACAATCACTACATATTATCGGATTTATTTACAAAAACAATGTCTTTGAGTTGAAATTGAGTGTTAACGGAAACAGTTTTTATTGCTTTTTCACATGCACTAAATTTGTATGAATTTAGCACAGCAATATTGTGAGAAATTAGCTTAAACTTTTGCAGTTATTTTCCCCAATACCAAAAAGTCTTCTCCAATAAGGAAACATGTGACCTCATGGCTGTACACAGTGGTCAGGTGGCGTTTTAAAACATTTTGTCACATTGTACATGGGTGAAAACAAAGCAAAATAGTGAAATTAAACATGAAAGATTTATTGACTTGACTTGATATAGGTTTCCCATAGCTTTTGTTCACTTTGAAGCAGTTTCTATTCTAAACTTGCCACTTGACTTGACATAGGGTTCTCATACCCTTTGTTCATTATATAGAAGTCTATCTTCTGAACTTGCCATTTGCCTCATGTCTCTGGTCCATTATGAAGTAGTGACTATTTTTACCTTGCTACTTGACTAGACGTTGGTTTCCAATAGCTCTGGTCCATAATGAAGTAGTTACTGTTTATCGGAAGAGGAGATCTGCCCATCAGGTAGATGTACTTCTCCCTTAAAAAAACATGGTTTTGATTTAAAATTTCTTTTTGTATAATGTAAATTAAAATTTTCCTTTTTCAATGTGGTGGATGTTGTGTGTGTGCGATAGTCTCAATTGATAAGCTAATAAGAGATCAAGTCTGGACCAGAAAAATACCTCAAAATAATGCTGACTTTGAATGATCAAGTTCAAAATAATAATGTTCATATTTATATCGTAAAAACTCAGCCATAAGTTGAGATTTTTCCCTTCAAAAATGTATTAAAAGTTTGTCTAGAGAAGCAAAATGCTAAACCAATCGCATGTTTGTTACTCAGTGGCAATCATCCAATTATTATACAGCACAAGCATAACCCTGTCTTGAGAATCTCTAACAAGGAACAAAAGTTGAGTTAACAGTTAATAGCAAAGCTTGATGTGCACACATTGAATATGTGATTCATGCATGTTCAGTCTCGTTTGGCCCTTACCAGAAATCAGTCATGTAATGTTGTGCCCACCAGGACTTCAGGTAGAGAATTCTCTGCAGTTTGGGTCCAAGGGTCCTCTGGAATTCCTTGGACTCCTTTTTAAGATCCTGAATGATTTGGGAGTCTTCTCCGTATAGGGGCTTCAGGGACTGGATCAGGGCCTTTANCTTAAGGAAAAAGGTGAGCGGATGTTTTTTTAAACATGACGTCATGAAACATAATATATGGTATCATGAATTATAATACGAAATTCACTAATTGCCAAAGAACCATCATTATTAACGTTTTAAATGAATTTATAAAGATAGCAAAAAGAAGTATCCAACATAAGCACATTTAAAAATAGTTCCACTTTCAAATTTATTTATCAGATCATGTAAGGATTGAAATATTTTTTAAATATCTGTGTACATTGTCCAACTGAAGAACTCTGCCGTTCTGACGCGTGGACTAGTCCATATAAACTGACTTCTAGAGCCTTTGATAATGTTTGCTGTGGCTGCTCTATGAGTCCATATGCACCCATTCATAGACACAAACGCAGTTCTCCGCAGCTGATCAGTACGCATCCCTAAACAGACGTTGTTCGTGACAAATTGAGGAAAGCA
>VMBQ01004981.1:0-85344 GCA_007657795.1 Dreissena rostriformis
CCATCTGTTAACAACATGCCCGTCTTCACAAGTCTATAGACAGAAAAAAAAATATTATTAATTTCCAATAAATCACGGTCATGATAATGTATATTTATGCAAATATAAGGGGTGTGATAAAAGAACCTGCTAAGGGGAAAAAATGCCCTACTCCACTTATACTGTTCAGCTAAACTCTTATCTTCTATCCAGCAAAGTTAATCACTATTTTAAAATTATATTGAAATGTAAGGGAAGAAATCAGCTGCAAGGAGAAAAAATCACTCCCCTGAAATATAAATATATATATTCATACACATGGGTTTTACATAAGCCCCATAAGTTACATTTTTAGCTCATCTATTTTTTGAAAAAAAAGTATGAGCTATTGTCATCACCTTGGCGTCGGCGTCGGCGTTGGCGTCGGCGTCGGCGTCCGGTTAAGTTTTGCGTTTAGGTACACTTTTCTCATAAAGTATCGATGCTATTGCATTCAAACTTGGTACACTTACTAACTATCATGAGGGGACTGGGCAGGCAAAGTTAGATAATTCTGGCTTGCATTTTGACAGAATTATGTGCCCTTTTTATACTTGAAAAATTGAAAATTTTGGTTAAGTTTTGTGTTTAGGTCCACTTTTTTCCTAAAGTATCAAAGCTATTGCTTTCATACTTGCAACACTTACTAACTATCGTAAGGGGACTGTGCAGGCAAAGTTATGTAACTCTGACTGGCATTTTGACGGAATTNATTTGATTATATATTTATATTTTTTTGGAAGATGTGCGTGTTGGTATGCGCTGGCAATGGCGCAATAGCCTGTAACATTTAATCATTCACAGAAAACAAACGCGACATTTGTTTCGAGATATTGTGTGAGATGAAATACGGTTTGGCGATTAAGGTTCAGGATTCATTTAAATATCTTGGCAGAGCTAAATATTGACCTTTGATTTGCATATCATTTGAAAATATTTGTTTTAGTACATTTTCTTACATGAGTGAAATGTGTAATGTTAAATATAAATATTTTCTACAAAGAACAAAACTAAAAAAAAAATGTTAAACACATTTATAACATAAACAAGGGTATGATGAAAAAAAAACAAATCTTGGGAACTGCACTTAATTATTATTACAAAATAGCATATGGTAAAACGTCTACTAAATACCCATTCCGGTCATATATTGCAAAATGCCTTTTCTAAATACCTAAAATTTAAAATAGTTTTAATATCGTAGAGAAAAAATGAAGACGTGTTTCTTATCAACATGAATTAAGAACGACCATGATGGACTGTATTCACAAATCAAATCGTTCAGTTATGACAAAGAATGCATTTTTTTATTGCTTCAATATCGAATCGTAATTGGTTTTTCCACTTCTAATAACATCGCTTTTAATTGAGAATAATTTGTAAACGGTAAATGAAAATTCCGAACTATCTTTTCTTTGATATAAGGCTATTCTAAAATTTTGTTTAAGTCTTAGTGTAGGTTGGTAAATGCAGGTAATGTTATTCTTCAAATGATTTCTTAAAGGGACTTGATGACTTTTTTTTTCTGTTTTCATTAAATAACTTAATTAGATAGATTTAACGGAATTTAAGAAATCAAGTACAAGAACAAGACAAGGTCGCCGTGGCGTAGTGGATATGATGTCCGCCTAGCGATCGGAAGGTCACGAGTTCGATCCCCACCGTGGGAGCGTTCTTTACATCTCATCCATAGACACCAAGTTCTGGTTATAGTCCCAGGAAACGGACTCGGGAGCGTTTCAAATAAGCCTTAGGCTTGCGATGCAATCGAGCTGAAATAAATAGGTGTAAACTTAAACAACAAGACAAGATTGTTTCACCTAAAGAAGATTTTAAAAAGGGTTTGCCTTGCCGGGATTCGAATCAAGGTCGTCCGGAGTAAAATGATACAACAGTAAACTCTCGGCCTTTATGGCAGTAACATTATTGCATGTTTTGTTTATGTGATCCGTCAACTATGCACACAAGTTTAAAGAAAACAACAGTAGCATTGCCATTATTCCATTTTTTAAATATAAATATTTTCATCAATTTCAAATGATGAATACGCATAAGCTAACAAATGGTTTAAGTATGTGTCTATTTGTAGTATTTTGGATCACTTGCATGCACTGGTCTTTTTTCTATTCTTTGACAAAAAAAGTTGTGATATTTACAATTCGTCCATTTGTAAACATGTCCCTTTAATATGAGCTGTTGAATGATTTATCGTCGTTTGATGGTCCGACCTTGTTAATGTTCTATTGTAGAACATTTCGAAAAGTTAACGGTAAAGCGAAACTCTGCTTCCATAGTGTGTGGTCTCGTCGAACAAATTAAGTTCCCAAAATAGTACATGTTTTAATTTCACTCTATAATTTCCTAGTGCATAGAAACCACTACAAACGAGAAAATTTTCCATTAAACGATTTTTTTGGACAGTTTCATTAACCCAGAAACCTGACGCGGCCGTTTTTTATTGCATTATATTCAAAGTATAAAAAAAAATTATGTTTACTTTTGGATTAAAATTAAATACAAATGTCGGTTTCCTTTGAATTGAATTGAATCCGTTGATCGAACGTGTTTACAGAACATTCACCAACACCGACGTACAATTAAAATAGAGCCTTGTTCTGGGAAAACGGGGCATATGCATGTGCGTAAAGTGTCGTCCCACATGAGCCTGTGCAGTCCGCACATGCTAATCCGGGACGACACTTTCCGCCTTAACTGGATTTTCGCTAAAAAAAGAAATCATTTAAACGAAAAATTCCATAAAAGCGGAAAGTATCGTCCCTGATTAGCCTGTGCGGACTGCACTTTACGCACATGCATTATGCCCAGTTTTATCAGAACGCGACACATATGATTAACTTGACTATGATTTACTATGATTTATGATTTATTTAGTACCAATTACAATTATTAAAAAAATATTCAATCTATGGTCAAGTCACGATCAGAAAAAGTGAATAGCATTGTGATTTGAATAAAGGCAGAGGCCCTAAGTGCTTCGTCAGAGTTGACCATAGAACATGAGTATTCACTATCTTATCAATCAAAACTGAAGCGAAAGTGAGAATAGCAAAAGGATCGGTACCTTTAACCCTTTGAGCGCTGGAACCGGATTTTGAAGGCCTTTGCAAACAGTTTGGATCCAGATGAGACGCCACAAAACGTGGCGTCTCATCAGGATCCAAACTGTTTGCTATTTTGATAGTATTCTTTGAAAAAAAAATCGAAGAAAATGCTAATTTTAGAAATTTAGCAGACAACATTTTAGCAGACGACAAATTTCCCAGCATGCAAAGGGTTAATAGCAACACATGAAATTGTGAAGGTTCAATTCAACAACAGAACAGACGCCCCATTCAAACTGATAACCGTAGTTTTATGGTATATTTTGTAACACAACCTCGATTACGGAACATATCAATGAACATTAGGCGACATTCCACCAAGTGAATCTTCTGATGCAATAGAATGAATATAACTATCTGATCTTTCTGAGTAGTTACCATAATGTAACATGCCCTCATAAATATAGAAGTAATTGACACACAATAGGCAATAATTCGGATGAGATAAACTAATAGTCCAGACAATGATAGCAATGAAATAACTTCTCAGCAGCGGCTAATATCGCAGGGTTATATTATACGCAATAAAAGTTATGTCTCGGTAAATATATATTACGCAATAAACGTTTTTTTTTTTTATTTAGTAAATAAATATGTACACTTTATGTCTTGGTTAATATGTTTGATCTATAAACAAGCAAACGTATGACAAATACTTATCCTTGATATAGTATATTTTTCCTCACAAATGTTGTCTTTATAACGTATATACATTTTGTGACAATGTATATGAAGTAAATGCTTTTAGAAAATACAACGACACAATATGAAAATATAAAAAAGTAAAAATAAAACAAATGCATATCTTATAATTTCAGAACAATTATTTTGTTCTTGAACGAGAAATATTCGTTATACATAGAACATTTTGTTTTCATATGTTTAGAAGACGTAATCAAAACTGAGCGACGAACCCTTAAAACGCATATTTCTAAGCGGTTATTGACATTTAAAATATATCAAATAGCACCAACAAGGCGATGGTTTTACGCCATGAAGATTTTCTCAATTTCATCTGTGTCCATAAACCACTCACGGATCTGTTAAAATGCTTGATACGTTCTTTCATCGCTTCAAGAGGATGGATGTAATTGTTTAAGGAACGCGATACTGTCTATAACTAGCCCGTCCCCCTGACGGTATATCAAGGTGTCATAACTCCACGGATGATACAAGCCATTATCTATATCGCCGTCTCGGGAGAGTTTGGCCTTCTCTCAAATGCATTAAAGAGAAAATAGCCTGCATTCTTGTTATCCCATGGAGTAATTTATTTCGACCGTCCATGATATATAAATAGACACATACAAGCGTTTCCCAAGTTTTAAAGTAGAGCAAATTGTGCAATCTTCTACACATACATCGAATACATTAGCCACGTTCTGGGAAACCTTGCCTTGATGTATGTGCGTAGTGCCATTTTAGACTAGCCTGTGCAGTCCGCAAAGGCTAATCAGGGACGAAATGTTTCGCCCAGACTGGATTTTCGTTAAGAAGAGACTTGATTTAAACGAAACATTCCGTAACAGCGGAAAGTGTCGTCCCAGATTAGCAGTAATGAGACTTTACACACATGCATTATGTCCTGTTTTCCCAGAACCAGGCGCATATTTTCCATTAAGAGCCGGAGGGTTAGAGCAGAATATATGCCATGTCATCTTATACCCAAGTCTGGCGTTCGAGACAGTATGCGCATAAAAACAATTCAAAGTAAATTGAATGCTGTGAAACAGTTACCGTAATAAGTGACGGTTTAGATTTTTGTTCAAGGGATTGTAACGCAAACATGGTGCTAAATAGGTGACGCGGAGAAAAGATACCACGCATACATGGATTGTTTAAATCGACCATAAGGCAAGAGACAAAAATACCGAAGCATGAACAGAATACTCATGAGTTTCGTGGGAGAAAATTCGAAACAGATCTCAATAATTGTTTCTGAATGAGTTGATTAGAAACTGGGGGTGTCGTTTGTGACAGTCTTATACAACTCGACTAACGATGATAAAGGAGTGGAGCGGGATTTTAAATTCAATCCACTTTACAGTTCAAAAGATAGCATAAAAATAGCGTAAGCAATATGCTTACAGAAATCACCATTCAGAGAATGTATCAATTATGTATTTTCCTCGTAGAACCGACATTTTACGTTCGTTCAATTATTTTGATTATACTGAGCATAACTGGAGAATAATGGTTTTTATGTGCAACAATAAATGATAGCGAATAGTAATATGCGATTTACAGCTCTATTAAATACCACGATTCCCGAGGATCTATTAAAGTCATCCATTATTGATAATTTGTTTGAAAATAAGTCTTAATGCGTACGGTCTTAAATCCCTATCCTAGTCAATGATCCGCTTGCGCAATTTTGACGTCCGTGCTATGATTACGGAAGCACAAAGTACGAAGTGTTATGAGTCGGATACAGACATGTACCTACACATAAATTAAATGTGCCGCGCTCTGTTAAAAGTTTTTTATGTTTGTTCGTAAAGTGTCATCCCAGATTAACCTGTGCAGTCCGCACAGGCTCATCAGGGACGACACTTTCCGCCTACAGAGGATTTTCGCTATGAAGAGACTTCATTTAAACGAAAACTCATATAAAAGCGGAAAGAGTCGTCCCTGATTAGCCTGTGCGGACTGCACAGGCTTATCTGGGACGACACTTTACGCACTTGCATTAAACCCCCTTTTCATAGAGCGAGGCTCAAATGTAGAACGCTGTTTCAGGATTTCTTCCTACTCAAGGGATCGCCGTCAGCATCAAGTTAAACCCGTCCTCGTGCCCATAGTAACCCCGTCTGGTAACGCTTCCCTAGCAATCGTCCCTAGCAATCAGCCAGTCCCTAGCAACCAGCCCGTGCCCCACGATGAGGCAGTGGACGTGCTATGGGCTGTTCATAGCTCTATTCGCCTAGTGGATCACAGGAAAAGTGTCAGCGAACGATCTGGTTTCGATATGTGGTGATATAAATCTAGAAGATTGTGGCATTTTTGAAGGTATGAATGATTTTATTGTCATTTTTAATCTGCCCCTCTGTCTGTTGCAGACTAATAATTCTGGTTCATAAAAAGAAGAAAAAACACGTATAAATGTTTAGTTTAAACCTATTTATTTTAGCTCGATTGCGTAGAAAGCCTAGTGCTTATTTGGAACGCTCTCGAGTCCGTTTCCTGGGACTAGAACCAGTACTTAGTGTCTATGGGGGAAATCTAAAGAACGCTCCCATATTGGGGATCGAACCCGTGACCTCCCGATCGCTAGGCGGACACCATATCCACTACACAACCGCGACCTTAATGTATAATTGTTTGACGTTGTATAATATAGAATGCGCGTTGTTTTGTATTGTTCTTTTTTGGACATGCAAGAGTTCCATATCTACTGAAACATCAATGATATGAGGTATCTGAGAATGGTATATTGCGTTATTTGGTTATAGATCTTTTTATAAGATGGATTTTTAAAGAATTATTTATACTCTGATTCAGTAAATGCATATACACGTACATGAAACTCAATATGTATTTAACAAATTTGGGAATTTGACTAATGCTTGACTCTCCTTGTGTCGTATAACCGGTAAAGAAATTTAAGCTATATAATTGTGTAGGTTCATAAAAACTTAATCTTCTTTGCATCAATATATGCTTGTAGTAGATATATTGCTTTTCTACGGGGTGATGACGACCAATTTCAAATGCAATAAATCACCGTTTACCGACCATGTGCCCAATTTCCTCACGGTCTCGACCGTGCACATATAAGTCAACATTTTTCACCGCTTTATGTTCTGCTGTTTTCCCTTGTTTTGTTCAATACATTTGTCTGGCTTAGCGAAGACCGATCATATGAGCCTCGTTCTGGGAAAACTGGGCATAATGCACGTGCCTTATGGGTCGTCACAGATTATGCTGTGCAGTCCGCACAGGCTTATCAGGGACGACACTTCCCGATTTTATGGAATTTTGTGTTTCAAGAAAGTCTCTTCTAAACGAAAATCTGGTTTAGGCGGAAGTTTCGTCCCTTATAAGCGTGTGCATAGTGCACAAGCTTTTCTTGGACGGCACTTTACCCATATTCATTAAGCCCAGAACGAGACTAAAATATTCCTGCATTTCATACTATTGGCATGTCATTATAAAAGTTAAATATTCATCGACGGGTTCTGTTTTGTCTGCAATTATCTACTTTCAACCTATGAACTAAATCATCTTTCCGCAATGACACCCTGTATTGCGCAATTTCTCTATATTTACCCATAATTGCTGTCAAAGATGTACTAAACCTCCAAGAATCAAATCCATTTCCATATTTCTAAGATATTATGACCTCTCTTAAACAAAGAACAATTTCATAAATTGTCTTTAAAGTGACAAGTGGGATTGCTGTAATCTGTGTCTGACGGCAGATGCCTCTGCCCTATTATAGATCATCGTTTCGTTTTCGTGTTACTGCCAAATCATTGATTGAGAAGAAAGTTTAAATGAGCCGCTCTCTGGGAAAATCGGGCTTAATGCATGTACGTAAAGTTAAGTCCATGATTAGCCAGTGCAGTCCGCACAGGCTAATCGGGGACAATACTTCCCGCATAGACTGGATTTCCGTTTAGAAGATACTTTCTTTAAACGAAAAGTTCAATAAAAATGGAAAGTTTCGTCCCTGATTAAAATGTATAGACTGCACGACTAATTTGTGACGACACTTTCCGCAAATACATGTACATTAATTCCAGTTTTCCCAGAACTCGACTCATCGTGTCATATTTGAGTAACTGCCAAATCATCGATTGAGAAGGAAGTTAAAATCAATGTGAGCCCTATAACTTTGCGAGCGTAATATTAGGGCATAATGCATGTGCGTAAAGTGTCGTCCCAGATTAGCCTGTGCAATCCGCACAGGTCAATCAGGGACGACACTTTCCGCTTTTATGTTTCGTTTAAATGAAGTCTCTTCTTAGCAAAAATCCAATTTAGGCGGAAAGTGTCGTCCCTGATAAGCCTGTTCGGACTGCACAGGCTTATCTGGAACGACACTTTACGCACATGCATTATGCCCTGTTTTCTCCGAACGCGACTCATATATGTAGTGTGATTTCATGTGAGCAAACATCCATTTAATAATAAAACCTTTTAACTTCGTTAGTGGGGAAGGTAATCGTGGACTATATCAGCTTCATAAATGATTCAAAGTATCATACAGGTTTTGAGAAGTTTATTGAACAATAGATCAAGAAAGCCAAAGTTGAAAAAGTAAGCGTACAGTGTTTACAAAGTAGATAGCTAAGGTAATACAAAGTAATAATACGTTTAATTGCATCAATATGTACATTTACTATTAAATATTGGACTACTGTATTATTAACTTTCGATAGTATATATATAATTAAATATTTCTAATTACGTCTAGTTGTTATAACGCTAATTAAGTACAAAAATATATCAAGTTTGTTGTATTTAACATATATTAGGTCTATAAATGAAGTTTTTTTAATAACAATTATAATTATAAAAATAATAATAATAATCATAATCATAATAATTTATACTTAATCAAACAAACACAATTCATGTAATAAGGCACATGCTTATGATAGCACTATACAAAGCAGTATGTACATGTTTAGAATAATAGAACAATACTTTAATAACGCATTTAACAAAAGCGATATCATTAGCCCTTGCTTGCTACCTAAACGAAACAAAATTATAGGAAGCACAAAGGCTGATATTCGGACACGGTGTCTGTACATAAACAAACACGCAAAACTAGATCAAATTTACCCCAAATGTTCACCATGTGGTAATTTTGCTTAGCGTACAAGACACGCGTCAATTCTTAAAAGGACAATTTAATTCTTAAAAACAATTATCAAATTACAGCTGTTACATGATGTAACTTCATTCCATTCAAACGGTAATTTTAGATAACATTCCTAAACGTTTTGCTCTCGTACGTAAAGCCTCAAGCGACACAAAAACAAGATTTAAAGGGCACTACACCAATGCGTTGGAATACAACAAACAAAAGCCACATTTAAAAAGTGACGAATCAAACAACACATAGTTGACCGGGAACGAACAGCGGACAGAATCTCCAAATGGGCTGGATCAATGCTTCTAGTAAAAGGACAGTAAGAAAGCTATCGTGAAGTAAACACTAATGACAATGGTCAGTAAACAATAATTTCGTGGAATGTAAATGGACTTGTGCGAAAATTAAATTATATTGCCTTTATAAAATATATTAATTTAAATATATTATTTTGTTAAGTGAAAAACGGACCAACAAAAAAGTGCAAAATTTCAACATACAAAACTTTGAAAGCACATATATTTATGGACATAAATCTCATGGAGTTAAAAAAGAATAATATTTGATAATGACAAATCACAAGAATTTAAGATGTTAATAGATGAGAATATACGTGTATTAAATACAAGTTTGACTGAAATTAATGTTAAAAATCAAAATAACATTTTTACACAATTTTTTCACGAAATATATTGATATCTTAAAGAGCATCTACAATTATTAACAATTAACAATCGCATCAAAAAGCGCTAGAATGGTTTGATAATACTTGTAGAACTGCAAAATGCAACTTCCGTTAAGAAAAAAAAATAACTTTCATAAGAATAAATCAAACTCAAATAGACAACAAATAGACAACAATTTGTACATTATATAACAAAATATAACGCTAGTCGTAGAAAAGCAATACATATATAATAAACAAAGATAAGAAAAATAAAAGCACACGGTTATGTGACATTGCAAAAATACAGCATAAATGTTTTGGAAAACTCTTAAAAAAGCTATTAACCTAATAATAAAAATACAGACCAAGCAAAAAAAAAACGAAATGTCAAATCTGTGTAATGACTTAATCGGAAACGATTCATGTGATAATATAGAGAATGAAATAAATGATCAAAATTTGAATACACCTCAAACCGACGATGAACAGCTCTATTCGCCAATTGCAGAGTCGAAATTACATCAAGCAGATTTCGAGTAAATCAATTGCAATTGGACCTGATAGTTTTTAAGCTGAAATAATTAAAACAGTATATAATTCTATTCAACCGTAACTCACAAGTATATTCAATAACAGTTTTGATACTTCACAATATCCTGAAAGTTGGGGAGTGGGTTACATCACACCAATATTAAAAGGCGAAGATCCAAGCGATGCAAAAAATACCGCGAAATAACATTAAATAATATTTTATAAAAGATATGTTCTCAGGTTCTACGAAATGGTGAGATAAAAACAATCTGACTTTCTATTAGGTTACCAAAAAGGAAAGAGCAAAGTCGAATGTATCCTTATAATGAACAGTATAATCAACAAGTTTTTAAACACTTGTAAAAAGTGATATTGTATTTGTATTGATTATGCTAAATGTTTTGACAGTATACATGGATAACTAATGTGGCAAAAAGGTAATTTCCGAACAAACAAGCTATAAAATACTTTCCGCACTCAAAGCCATGTATTCATAAGTGAAATCAGCCGTCATGTTAAACAATCAAACATCCGAATACATCATTGTACACTCTCATGTAAAACAATCAAACATCCGAATACATCAATGTACACTCTCATGTAAAACAATCAAACATCCGAATACATCAATGTACACTCTCATGTAAAACAAGTAGACCGTTGCTCAAGCATCCTGTTTATAGTGTTCGTTTATGACATTATTGAAAATGTTAACTCTTATATTGAAGGAATCATTTAGGTCAACGATAAAAATTCGTATTATTATCTTGTACTTTTTGAATGATGATCAAGTCATATTTTCAATTTGGCCCACATTAGCCAAACTTATGTTAAATGTCATTGAAAACTATTGTAAAAAATACAAACTGAAAATCATTATAAGTAAAACAAAGTTGTTATTTTCGAAAAAAAAAGTAACCGATAAACAATTTTTAACTTTACTTTATTTGGTGAGCCGTTTGAAATCGTCATATCATTCCAATATTTGGGTGTAACTTTTTTTAAAAACGGAAACTAGTAGTATAAAACAATAAAATCGATATCAGAACACGGTAACAAAGCATTTTATCGAGTTGTATCTGTTTTTAAACCAATATGAATTCCCAACTAAAGAAAACATTAATCTTTTTGATAAATTAGTAATTCCCGATCTTCAATACCGTGCTGTTGTCTTGTGACAAGATTCAGGATTTATTTTATAGATTATTCATATAAACTTTTTAAGAAAAAATGTTATGTGTCAACAAATCAACAAATCTATCAACACTGTATGGAGAATTAGAACGATACCCATAATATGTGGTACGAACATTACACATATTTAAATAAAGGTTAAAAATAACACCATGTATTGTTTTATAAAAAAAAAATAGCATATGCACTTCTGCTCAATGACTCAAAACATAGCATACAACATAAGAAATTGGGCTTATCAAATCAAATCAATACTAGAGCAGCTTGGTTTAACTTATGTATTACCATTTTTTTTCATTTATCAAGACAATAATTGGTATAAAACCAATGGCTAAATAAATGGCAAAAACCCACAGACAAAAACCCCGACAGAACATCTTGTCGAAAGTCTTACTGACATCGTGCCACGTAATGTCAGCATCATTTTTGGACCCGAATCTCATAACTATGGCTCGACACCTTAGGGGTACAGGTTTGTCAGCAGGTTGATGATATAAAATCAGAGTGAAGGTCGTCGCCATCGCGACTAAAGCGCTCAAAATTAGATTATAAATAAGGATGTGGCATATCCATGGTGTTGGATTGGCAGCTTTCGGCAGATTCTCATTAACAATTGTCATGAAAAATGCGAATGCTAGTAGAACTGTAATAGCAAACGAGGCCCGTTCGCCTGAAGAAGCGGGGAGGCAAAATACCATCACGTTCAGAGTGGCCAATACGAAAATTGGCCAAAAGACGTTCGTAACTACAAAACTTGAACGTCGTTTCAAATAAAGAACTACTCGATAGAAGACAAAATTATCAAACATGTCCGTTGATGTTTCATTTCTGATCAACTCCCACTCGATATTTTCAGAAAATATTGATATATTCGATAATTCAGATGTATTTGTATTTAATACCATCTCTTGTTTGTTCATTCCCCATGGGTAAAGATTTAATTCACATATCTGCGAATCGAACGGGTAATACGTTACCGTAATGTTACACGCCGACGAAATGACGCTAGCAGGAGCAAAAAAAGCTGTACCATCGTATAAGTACCGGACGGAAACCGAGCTTTTGCATAGGTCCAAATCCTCGTCGATAGGCTCTGTCAAAACTAGATCGGGTGTCCACGTCGCAGATGATGGAACAGTTATGGTGTCCACTCCGCCGTAATCTATAGGATTCCAACTCATGCGTTGATCGTTCCACTCCATGACTAATTGTCCTGATAGTGTAAGTTTACCCATGGCCTCGTCCACGTCCAATATTTTGAACAGTTTAAACGAGACATTTACTTCTGTAGGATCGGAGTGGTTAACAGCCGGGCGTATATTCTTGTTTTGACCTTTCAGTAAAGTGTTGTACAGTTCCTCAACTTGGGACTGATTCTGGCCTTGAACTTGTCTGAGCAATAGCCAGACTATTGTCAGGAAGACGAGAGATTTCATTATAACTTTTTTTTTCTGAAACTAAAACGTTTTACTAGATTTAAACACCGTAACCGTCCTACAAAACTTAAATATTAATTCGAATATATTATTGTTTCGTCAAAAATACGAATAAACTAGTTGATGCATTTAAGGAAAGGTTTATAAGTATGTGGATATCTGAAGTGATATCCCATATAAGACGTTAAATTAAGTACTATTAAAAAAAAAACAAAAAAAAAAACATTTATAATGATATACAAGCAGCTGTTGTTGATGTTGTTAATAAATAAAATGTATGACAAATCACCTTAACTCAAGAAACCCGCGATTTTTCTGTGGCGAGATTAATTAAGATTTTTAGTTTTGTCAAAGAATTACAGCTATTAGAACCTTTACTTAATATGTTTCGCGTAACACCAATAATAAAACAGTATATATTAAACTTGTTTTTTTGTGTTGCCTGCGTCCGTTATTAATTTTCTTGCGTCGGAAACTTTGTTTTTCTTTGAGAAGATATTAAAAATCCATAGGAAATCAATCAACGTGTTGAAGTGTATTTATCAAGCGTGAGGTAACATGCTATGTTCATATTTAATTTGAAACTGTACAAACATGACACGCATAGGTTTTTTTTCCAAACAAATGTTAATCAATAAATTAATATAAATAATGAAATATAAGTAGTAGCAATGTACTATTATATTGATTAAATATCAATTATTTAGTTAGCAGTAGCAAACATTGATTATAATAATATATAAATTGATTTACATTTGTTTGGAAAAAAATCTATGCTTGTCATGTTTGTACACTTTCACTTAAGATATCCACTTACTTATAAACTTTTTATATAATACATCAACCAGTTTATTCGTAACACAACATCTTTAAGAAATAATAAATACAATAAAAATCAAGCGCCACAACGGAATCAAGACCGTCATTAAATTTAATATATAATGCAAACAAGAATCTTTGCGCTGCAAAAAAACTTGTCCAAATATTTTTTTCTGACCCTAATTAGATAATGTTTGTTATTTTGTTTCTTAAAAAACAATTACAATATTTTACCGATCTGAAATGGAGGAAAAATTGACAAATTGTATAAAGTTCAATTATATAAAAAAAAGAGAATTAAAAGCTTCATCCGTATTTCATCAGGATATTTATCTTATAACTTTAATCATAACACGTTATTACTCTTACCACTTTATGTTGTCCGAGTTCCTCCGCTATATCTTGCTCATGCGAATGTTTTCAAGATTCTGACTGTTATTATATTACGCTCGCAAAGTTATAGGGCTCACATTGATTTTAACTTCCTTCTCAATCGAAGATTTGGTAGTTACTCAAATATGAAACGATGAGTCGAGTTCTGGGAAAACTGGAATTAATGTACATGAATTTGCGGAAAGTGTCGTCACAAATTAGTCGTGCAGTCTATACATTTTAATCAGGGACGAAACTTTCCATTTTTATTGAACTTTTCGTTTAAAGAAAGTATCTTCTAAACGGAAATCCAGTCTATGCGGGAAGTATTGTCCCCGATTAGCCTGTGCGGACTGCACTGGCTAATCATGGACTTAACTTTACGTACATGCATTAAGCCCGATTTTCCCAGAGAGCGGCTCATTTAAACTTTCTTCTCAATCAATGATTTGGCAGTAACACAAAAACGAAACGATGATCTATAATAGGGCAGAGGCATCTGCCGTCAGACACAGATTACAGCAATCCCACTTGTCACTTTAAAGACAATTTATGAAATTGTTCTTTGTTTAAGAGAGGTCATAATATCTAAGAAATATGGAAATGGATTTGATTCTTGGAGGTTTAGTACAACTTTGACAGCAATTATGGGTAAATATTGAGAAATTGCGCAATACAGGGTGTCATTGCGGAAAGATGATTTAGTTCATAGGTTGAAAGTAGATAATTGCAGACAAAACAGAACCCGTCGATGAATATTTAACTTTTATAATGACATGCCAATAGTATGAAATGCAGGAATATTTTAGTCTCGTTCTGGGCTTAATGAATATGGGTAAAGTGCCGTCCAAGAAAAGCTTGTGCACTATGCACACGCTTATAAGGGACGAAACTTCCGCCTAAACCAGATTTTCGTTTAGAAGAGACTTTCTTGAAACACAAAATTCCATAAAATCGGGAAGTGTCGTCCCTGATAAGCCTGTGCGGACTGCACAGCATAATCTGTGACGACCCATAAGGCACGTGCATTATGCCCAGTTTTCCCAGAACGAGGCTCATATGATCGGTCTTCGCTAAGCCAGACAAATGTATTGAACAAAACAAGGGAAAACAGCAGAACATAAAGCGGTGAAAAATGTTGACTTATATGTGCACGGTCGAGACCGTGAGGAAATTGGGCACATGGTCGGTAAACGGTGATTTATTGCATTTGAAATTGGTCGTCATCACCCCGTAGAAAAGCAATATATCTACTACAAGCATATATTGATGCAAAGAAGATTAAGTTTTTATGAACCTACACAATTATATAGCTTAAATTTCTTTACCGGTTATACGACACAAGGAGAGTCAAGCATTAGTCAAATTCCCAAATTTGTTAAATACATATTGAGTTTCATGTACGTGTATATGCATTTACTGAATCAGAGTATAAATAATTCTTTAAAAATCCATCTTATAAAAAGATCTATAACCAAATAACGCAATATACCATTCTCAGATACCTCATATCATTGATGTTTCAGTAGATATGGAACTCTTGCATGTCCAAAAAAGAACAATACAAAACAACGCGCATTCTATATTATACAACGTCAAACAATTATACATTAAGGTCGCGGTTGTGTAGTGGATATGGTGTCCGCCTAGCGATCGGGAGGTCACGGGTTCGATCCCCAATATGGGAGCGTTCTTTAGATTTCCCCCATAGACACTAAGTACTGGTTCTAGTCCCAGGAAACGGACTCGAGAGCGTTCCAAATAAGCACTAGGCTTTCTACGCAATCGAGCTAAAATAAATAGGTTTAAACTAAACATTTATACGTGTTTTTTCTTCTTTTTATGAACCAGAATTATTAGTCTGCAACAGACAGAGGGGCAGATTAAAAATGACAATAAAATCATTCATACCTTCAAAAATGCCACAATCTTCTAGATTTATATCACCACATATCGAAACCAGATCGTTCGCTGACACTTTTCCTGTGATCCACTAGGCGAATAGAGCTATGAACAGCCCATAGCACGTCCACTGCCTCATCGTGGGGCACGGGCTGGTTGCTAGGGACTGGCTGATTGCTAGGGACGATTGCTAGGGAAGCGTTACCAGACGGGGTTACTATGGGCACGAGGACGGGTTTAACTTGATGCTGACGGCGATCCCTTGAGTAGGAAGAAATCCTGAAACAGCGTTCTACATTTGAGCCTCGCTCTATGAAAAGGGGGTTTAATGCAAGTGCGTAAAGTGTCGTCCCAGATAAGCCTGTGCAGTCCGCACAGGCTAATCAGGGACGACTCTTTCCGCTTTTATATGAGTTTTCGTTTAAATGAAGTCTCTTCATAGCGAAAATCCTCTGTAGGCGGAAAGTGTCGTCCCTGATGAGCCTGTGCGGACTGCACAGGTTAATCTGGGATGACACTTTACGAACAAACATAAAAAACTTTTAACAGAGCGCGGCACATTTAATTTATGTGTAGGTACATGTCTGTATCCGACTCATAACACTTCGTACTTTGTGCTTCCGTAATCATAGCACGGACGTCAAAATTGCGCAAGCGGATCATTGACTAGGATAGGGATTTAAGACCGTACGCATTAAGACTTATTTTCAAACAAATTATCAATAATGGATGACTTTAATAGATCCTCGGGAATCGTGGTATTTAATAGAGCTGTAAATCGCATATTACTATTCGCTATCATTTATTGTTGCACATAAAAACCATTATTCTCCAGTTATGCTCAGTATAATCAAAATAATTGAACGAACGTAAAATGTCGGTTCTACGAGGAAAATACATAATTGATACATTCTCTGAATGGTGATTTCTGTAAGCATATTGCTTACGCTATTTTTATGCTATCTTTTGAACTGTAAAGTGGATTGAATTTAAAATCCCGCTCCACTCCTTTATCATCGTTAGTCGAGTTGTATAAGACTGTCACAAACGACACCCCCAGTTTCTAATCAACTCATTCAGAAACAATTATTGAGATCTGTTTCGAATTTTCTCCCACGAAACTCATGAGTATTCTGTTCATGCTTCGGTATTTTTGTCTCTTGCCTTATGGTCGATTTAAACAATCCATGTATGCGTGGTATCTTTTCTCCGCGTCACCTATTTAGCACCATGTTTGCGTTACAATCCCTTGAACAAAAATCTAAACCGTCACTTATTACGGTAACTGTTTCACAGCATTCAATTTACTTTGAATTGTTTTTATGCGCATACTGTCTCGAACGCCAGACTTGGGTATAAGATGACATGGCATATATTCTGCTCTAACCCTCCGGCTCTTAATGGAAAATATGCGCCTGGTTCTGGGAAAACAGGACATAATGCATGTGTGTAAAGTCTCATTACTGCTAATCTGGGACGACACTTTCCGCTGTTACGGAATGTTTCGTTTAAATCAAGTCTCTTCTTAACGAAAATCCAGTCTGGGCGAAACATTTCGTCCCTGATTAGCCTTTGCGGACTGCACAGGCTAGTCTAAAATGGCACTACGCACATACATCAAGGCAAGGTTTCCCAGAACGTGGCTAATGTATTCGATGTATGTGTAGAAGATTGCACAATTTGCTCTACTTTAAAACTTGGGAAACGCTTGTATGTGTCTATTTATATATCATGGACGGTCGAAATAAATTACTCCATGGGATAACAAGAATGCAGGCTATTTTCTCTTTAATGCATTTGAGAGAAGGCCAAACTCTCCCGAGACGGCGATATAGATAATGGCTTGTATCATCCGTGGAGTTATGACACCTTGATATACCGTCAGGGGGACGGGCTAGTTATAGACAGTATCGCGTTCCTTAAACAATTACATCCATCCTCTTGAAGCGATGAAAGAACGTATCAAGCATTTTAACAGATCCGTGAGTGGTTTATGGACACAGATGAAATTGAGAAAATCTTCATGGCGTAAAACCATCGCCTTGTTGGTGCTATTTGATATATTTTAAATGTCAATAACCGCTTAGAAATATGCGTTTTAAGGGTTCGTCGCTCAGTTTTGATTACGTCTTCTAAACATATGAAAACAAAATGTTCTATGTATAACGAATATTTCTCGTTCAAGAACAAAATAATTGTTCTGAAATTATAAGATATGCATTTGTTTTATTTTTACTTTTTTATATTTTCATATTGTGTCGTTGTATTTTCTAAAAGCATTTACTTCATATACATTGTCACAAAATGTATATACGTTATAAAGACAACATTTGTGAGGAAAAATATACTATATCAAGGATAAGTATTTGTCATACGTTTGCTTGTTTATAGATCAAACATATTAACCAAGACATAAAGTGTACATATTTATTTACTAAATAAAAAAAAAAAACGTTTATTGCGTAATATATATTTACCGAGACATAACTTTTATTGCGTATAATATAACCCTGCGATATTAGCCGCTGCTGAGAAGTTATTTCATTGCTATCATTGTCTGGACTATTAGTTTATCTCATCCGAATTATTGCCTATTGTGTGTCAATTACTTCTATATTTATGAGGGCATGTTACATTATGGTAACTACTCAGAAAGATCAGATAGTTATATTCATTCTATTGCATCAGAAGATTCACTTGGTGGAATGTCGCCTAATGTTCATTGATATGTTCCGTAATCGAGGTTGTGTTACAAAATATACCATAAAACTACGGTTATCAGTNTTTTTGTCTTTCGGGTACTAGAATGGAGAAATGAACCGAAATAAACGAAAATGAACATTTTTTTTTATTTTTTGTTTGCGACCCCAATAAAAAGTTGAGGGTCGGCGCCGATTCTGGAGACACGGTCGGGCGACCGGAAACGGACCTATTTTTTTTGGCCCCTTCATGCATATAAATTATGTGACAGATGGGGCGTGGCTAGTTTTGACGCTAGTGGCATGATTTATAAAACACTCAGAAGAGGGCCACAAAACAATAATACACACCTAATATATAATCCGTGTTCCAGTCCTTTCCAAATACCGTCGGTCCTCGGATTTTTCCGATTATAAATTGGACAATCCGGAAATGATTCTAATATTGCAGGACCTCGTGTCTGGTAACAAAATTATGGCGAAATTTGGAATTCCATAAGCTTTTTTTTTAGAAAAGTAGCAACGCAAAAGTTAGAATTTACCGAATTATTAATAAATACTCTGATAATGTGAAACGTTTTTTCATTGGTTTCATTTGTTGAATGACGTAAGTGTTTATACGGTATCCGACGATTTTTGCTGCGTCGTCAAAGCCAATTACACACTACGTCATCACTATATGAGAACATTCCGCAAAGGGAGAGAATCAAAATTGACACTCACGTGCGTTTTTAGTTCCAGTTTTTATCTTATTAATTCGTAAGCAAACATGGCATAAACAAAGGTAAATCTTACCTTCGCGCGAACTGTCAACATCAACACAGGAGTTAAAAGAAAAAACATATTGGACATTCTACATGAATAAATGCATGTTTACTATTACATAGTGAGTGAAAAATGATGTCAATTTTGTTGATATACATGTGTAGATTGGTTATGTGTTATAATTATTATAATTATATTAAAATATTGTTAAACAGTCTCATTTTTGTCTTTCTTGTACATTTTTCTTGTTTGGGCCGGAAATGATCAGTCCGGGCCGGCAAAAGCTGTATTATTATTGGACCTCCTGGCCGGCAATAAATTATAATTTTGGGAAGGACTGCCGTGGTCATTTTTGTTTCAGAGAAAAAGTGTTTAAATTTTACAGAACTAAGAAATTTATATAGCTACAGTGACCTCCATATGCAATGGACCGGAACGATATTAATAATTTTGAAAGAGCGTCACACAAAGTTAATTCCTATGTTTTTTTGTTTAAATATGTCTCCCGGTTCAGGAGGAGAAGTCGTTAGAAGAAAATAGTTAACAAGCGCACGCACAGACAGACGGACAACGAACAAAATGGAATCCAAAAAAAAGTCCGCATTAGCACTATGGGATTTTTCGAGCAAAAAGGGTGGGAACTAAAACATGGTGATAAAGATTATAAAACGTTTTGGCGTGATAAAATATCAAACTTCTAGGTAAACACCCTTTAATAGAAACAGTTATATGGTGATAACGAACGTTTTACATAACAAGAGCATTTACAAGACACGTCGCGAACATTTGTGTGAGTAGTATAGCTTGGACTATTGGATGAACACAAGAGCTAAAGAAATGTTAAATTTGTAACTTTTCTGAGATTTAATTAAGGTACATGTTTAATGATACTGTTATTTGCAGTACAATAATGAGCCTAATACAATCAACTGAAATACTTCTGAAATTTGGCTCAAAATATATTTGCACATAAACTAATACGAATAGGGTATTTTATTGTTTAAATAGAGCAGGGTGTTTTGTCTTCGTTCTTTGGCAGGTGCTTTATATAGCTCCCTTCCCCCAAGGAAATGTCCATTCTCCAAAGTGAATTTCTTTAAAAAGATGCAATTTTTCCAAAATTCAAGTTTACTTTAGACAATGTATTCCCCTTTTTTCAGTTGTGTAGATACCATTTACCCAAAATGAAAGGCCAATGCATTTCCCTTCATCAAACAAATTACATGTCAAGGTATCGGAAGCATTGGATTATAATTGTAATAATGGTGTTTTAAGTTATATGCATGAATATTTTGTCTTAGAGCGGAATTAAGGTATGACGTTGACATATATAATAGCATATGACTGATATAATAAATGAGCAGGTCAACTACAAGAACTTTTCTTAGACTCTTGTGGGGATTGTTTTCAAGTGTCCAAAGTGTGTTACAATAGTTAATGATAAGTGTAAACACTGAATCATCTAAAACAAACTCTTAAGCAGAAACGGGTTTTCATAGAAAAAAAAGTCGTTCAAATACATACTCAAATTGATGGTATTGTTTAGTTGTTTTTCTGCTTAAGACATCACTTAGTTTCAACTGAACAATTCTCATTATCAATAGACCAGTCATCCAAAATCACTTCTTTGTTTAAAAGAACAATCACATTTCTCAAACAGGTTCTGAAGTGCGCAGTCATTTCTCGGTATAAAAGAACTTAGCAAAACTTCCTTAGCCGATCTGAAGAGGATGATTGCTTATTAATAGTGGTATTTTAAAGAGACCATAATAACATATTCAGCTATAATTCTTAATAGATTTAGTTATGTTCAGATATGAAATTTAATTCTTACAGCATGGTGTTCTTACGAAAATCTGCGCCACTTTCACGCACATCATAATGAATTATTTCTTTTCATATAAATTAACCATCTAAAATTTGATAAAAACGTGGTGGCTCACTTTGAATTCGTATTGAAGAAAATATTATTTCAAATACATGAACTATTTATACAGCGTTTGAAACCCTTAAACATCTGCCGCTTATTTTTTTTAACAAATCCAAGTTAGCCACCATTAATTATCGGAGTGTGATGGGGAAATTTAATTGATTTGGAATGGTCATAAGCAAAGATTGTTCAAGTATCTAACAGATGTAGTCCATTGCGTCAGTGATAGACGAACCGGTTTACAGACAGAATCATACAATTACTAAGCAATCTCTTACAATAATGCCTTGTGCATTGAATATGTCGCCGGGTGGTGAAAAGTGTGCAGCCAGTCCGGGACTCGAACCTGGGACCTCCCGCTTACAAGGCGGGTGCTCTACCGAGTGAGATAACCAGGCCGCTTTCACAGCTAATCACAAATCCCGCTTATATTCGGTACCGTGACAAATATCCATGAAAACGTTTTATAAGCAGACAAACCGATCATTGATTGACAATTGCTTTTGTACTTGTCATACAAAGAACCTACCAATAACAGGAAGACATGAAATGCAAGTAAGAAAGTATCCTTAATATGTGTTGCTAAAAGTAAATATCAGTATAGAAACTAGAGAACTGATGGATGCTCCCCGATAAGCGCTTTGCCAATGTATGGATGTATTGTAAGTACGGGGGGCAAAACAATAAATAAAAAATAACTCAACCGAAGATCAACGGACAGGAACAACCTGACATTATATGCACGTCTCCATAGTCATCATCATCATCATCATCATCATCGTCATCATCATAATCATCATCATCATCCTCATCATCATCATCATCTGCATCATCATCATTGTCATCATCATCATCATCATCATCATCATCATCATCATCATCATCATCATCATCATCATCATCACCACCACCATCTCCATCACCATCATTATCATCAACATTATCACCACCATTATCATCATCATCATGAATAACACAATTTACGATGATATTGTTGATGAATGTAAAACATTAAAAAAAACATTTAAATATACTGTATGATGTGTTGGGCACATCAGTCCAACATTAAGTTTTTTTTCCCCAGAATATCGACGACTCTTCTGTTCAATATTTGGTTACAACATTCGTATTTTTTCCAAATCATATCGCAAAGGGTCATACAATGTTGAGAGTGCCACTTTTAATGCCTTTTAGTCTTGGCCCAACAAAAGTAACTCACACACAGTTGACAGACTGTGTTGAAAACAGTATAACAATTTATTAAAATTGGTTTGGGGTACATTTTGTTTTCAAATAAAACATATGAAGAAATCAAGGTCCGTCTACACAAAAAAGGTATTTTGGTAATATTAATATTATGTTATATGTGTGAAACAATTCTATGAATAATCTTGATTCTGAAACCCGAATAAACTATTGTATTCCTATATAAGCATGTATAAATGGCAACCCATATAAATGTAAGTGTTTTTCGTATCTGTTCGCCTTCTAACATTTCCGCTGCGTTTATAAAATGTAGTGGGGGCATCTCAATCCTTGAGATGTATATGCTTAATAAAGTACAATGGTTGAATGTGTTATACCAAATGCATGTATATTGTATTCGTTATGTAGTACTATTGTAGTCTCGAATGCGAGCTATCACCAACTATAAGAGTGTCACAGATCGTGGCTAATGGCTTCGAAACGGTCGTCACACACTCCTCATTTCTCTTCCTTATAACAAATAAGACTTCTGTCACTTGATCCGTAACATCACAGTATGGCCTAAAAGACATGTGTGCAGTTTCAGGTCAATGTCAAGTTAAAAATTAAGTCTGAAGTTGTTGATGTATTAAGATTTCAAAGACAACATACTTGCGCGAAACAAAGCTTAATAGCAAGCAGTATTTTGTTGGATAAAACATGCCATTTCGGGCTATTATCGGATGGACATTTAAATGCACGAATAAATGGACAGGCAACTCGCAATATGCCACTAAAATCAGTTAATCCCATGGCCATTCACAATGAAAATAAGTGTTCGCCCAAATGACAAATTTAATTGACAAATAAGGTCAATGTCGGCTGAAAATGAAGCCAGGTATTGTGGGGGTGTTAGCAACAACACCGATCCAAAGCTTTGTTAGGAGCTGTTTTGATGTTAATGTGATACTGATGTGGCGGTATACCACGAATGTTGACCTCATGGATGAGTTTATGTACAGAGGTAGTTCAAGGTCAAAACGAGGTCAAAAGATATGGAGGTGTTGAGATATTTCATTGATAACATCCTTGCACGTTTGAAAGCTTTGTAGCAAGCAGTCAAAAAGTAGGTCAATATCAAGGTCCAAATGAAGAAAAGGGATGTGACTGTCTTGATAGTGTACTAAAAAAACATCCATGTAAGTATCAAATCTTTGTAGGAAGCAATATTGGTGTTAAGAGAAACTTGTCAACGTGTCAGGAAAAAAACGAACACTTGAGTCGATACATATCACGCACATTGAAAATCGATGGGCTTTCATTTCAATTAAAGTGCCTCAAACACATAAAACATTTTCTAAAGCTGATGGATACAAGCACAGTTAATAGAAACATCACAAAATAAATCCAAAATATGAACACACACTTAAAACACGTGATGTGTTATTATGCATGACATGCTGTAGATCTATAATGGATTTATCTATAGAGAACAATAGTAAGTACTTGAAATGTTGCCAGTTCATGTTCGTTGATGCGACCGCACAGGATTCCCCGAATGTCACACGAACAATGGGATGTGTCTCTTGACATTTTAATTTTAGAATTTCAACAGAATCATCCCATTGTTCGTAACTATTTGAACATTTTAGAACATTAACTACTTACATCTTATAATTTTTTGCCTGATATGGCTTGATTACATATTTGACATTTGGTCTATCACTGTGATATTAAATTTGGAACATTGTTCGTGCAGGCTACACTACGGCTCAACAGGCTTCATACTTAAGCCATGTAATAAAATAATCAATTCATGCTGGACAAAATGATGCCCCAGAGAAACACTAATCCGACATTATACGCATTTAGAGCGTTCTTATAAAACTACTTTTCAATATATATTCTTAACTGAGTTACAAACATACCCATATTTTAACTACTCATCACAAATGGGTGAAATTTGATGGGGCTAAAAATAACTATTTTTATAATTTGGCCTTATTCTAAATTCAGTGTTCGCTATCACATGTTATTTCTCTTGACATGTACTGTAACTGAGATCTACTTAGCCTTGATGCCGTTGTCATGTCAAGTAGTTATCTCCGAGAAGACCCACTTTTGATGATATTAAACTGGTTAACTTTGCAAGTTTAAATGAAAATTATTAACATGTGTACTATGCCAGAATTCATTGATACATAATGTATAACGATATTTTTAATTGCAGTCAGTTAAATACATTTGCAGTTATTTGGTCAAAACTGAATGACTAAGACAATTAAATAGACAACGATTAGATTATCGATTGCACGAAGTATCGAAATAAGTTGATATCAATTGTGTATGCATTCATATGTATTTACTTCTTGTCATAGAGCGGGGGGAGCAACGACAATGTTTGATGATAGCATATGACTAAACTTTAAATGTCACGCAACAACAAAACGCATTAATTATAATTGTTGAAAGTGTTTCAAACTTTGTTGCGATACTAAGTGTACAACTTAAATCTTCCAAAAGCCCTCTTTAATCAGACAATCGGTTTCACATAAGAGACCAATTTTCTAGGAAAATACTCATATGATAGTATTGTTAAGTTTAGTATGTGCTTCAGGCATAATTTACTTGCACTTAGAGACTTAAGATTATGAATAGGACAAACGTCTAAAACCTTCCTTTTAAGGAGAACACTCACATCTCTCATNCGACCCCATGGGTGATTATTTGAACAAACTATGTAGAATATTACAATACAATCTTTCACACCAACTAGTTAACCCTTTTATACTTGTTTTGTTATAGGATATAGGATATTTTTTGCCGGATTTACTACATAAGTCTACATGCATTTAAATCATTGAAATGTTTTGTATTGCTTTTGACCATTCCACCCTTGGGACGTGGCTAGTTGTGACGCTCGGGGCATGATTTATAAAAACTCAGAAGAGGACCATAAGAAAATATTACACACCAAATATGTAATTTTGAATCAACGAAAACGTGTTTAAAGATTACAGTACTAAGACATATTTATAGCTCCGGTGACCTACATATGCAATGGACCGGAACGATATTTATAATTTAAAAGAGGGCCACTCAAAATTAATTCCTAACACTTTTTGTTTATATCTGTCTACCGGTTCAAGAGAAGAAGTCGTAAGAAGAAAAAAGTAAACAGTAGCACAAGACAGGCATAGACAGACGGACAACGTACGAACAAAATGGTATCCCGAAAAAGTCCTCATTAGCACCATGCGATTTTTCGAGCTAAAAAGGGTTAGAACTCAAAACATGGTGATTTAGATTATATAACGTTTTGATGTGATAACATATCAAACTTCTAAGTTAATACCCTAAAAGAAACAGTTATATTGAGATAATGAACGTTTAACTTTACCAGAGCGTTTCCAAGACACCATCGCGAACATTTGTGTGAGTAGTATAGCTTGGACAAATGGATAAATGTTCGAGCTAAGCATTGTTTAATTTGTAACTATTCGGCGATTTAATTAAGGTACATGTTTAATGATACTGTTATTTGAAGATCAATAATGAACCTACTTAAATGAACTGAAATACTGCTAAAGTTCGGCTCAAAATATATTTGCACGCCACATAATACGAAAAGGGTAATTTATTATTGAAATAAAGCAGTTTTGTTTGCGTTCTTTGGCAGGTGCGTTATATAGCTCCTTTCCCCCAAGGAAATGTCAATTATCCAAAGCGAATGTCTTTAAAAAGATGCAATTTAAAAATAAATCTAGTTTACTTTAGACAATGTCTTCCCCTTTTTGTAGATACCATTCACCCCAAAATGAAAGGCTTATTCATTAACCTGTCAAGGTATCAGAAGAATTGAATTATTATCATAACATTGTTGTAGTCAGTTATATGCATGGAAGTCTTGTCTTAGAGCAGAATTTCGGTATGTATGACGTTGGTATATAGACTATGAATTTTTTATTATAAAAGTGCAGGTCAAGAACAATTACTTTTCTTAGAATCTTGTGGCCATTGTTTTCAAGTGGTCAAAAGTGTGTTGCAATATTTAAGGATAAGAATAAACACTGAATCATCAAATAACAAACTCTTAAGCAGAAACGGGATTTCTTGGGAAAAAAACGTAGTTCAAGTACATACTTATATTGGTGGTATTGTTTAGTTGTGTACCTACCTAAGGCATCACTTAGTTTCAAGTGAATTATTATCAGTATCAATAGACCAGTCGTCAAAGTCGTTAAGAAGCACAATCATATTTTTCAAACAGGTTCTGAAGTGCGCAG
Source organism: Dreissena rostriformis (assembly GCA_007657795.1). NCBI lineage: Eukaryota > Metazoa > Mollusca > Bivalvia > Myida > Dreissenidae > Dreissena > Dreissena rostriformis. The sequence continues at coordinate 26,751 of VMBQ01004981.1, forward strand.
TCATTTCTCGGTATTAAAGAACTTAACAAAACTTCCTTATGGGATCTAAATAGGGCGAATGCGTATTTATAGTGGCATTTTAAAGAGACCATGATAACATATATAACTATACGTTTTTATAGATTAAGTAATGTTCTGGTATGAAATTCCATTCTTACAGCATGGTGTTCTTACGAAAATCTGCGCCACTTTCACGAACATCATTATGTAGTTTTTTTTCTTTTCATATAGATTAACTATCTAAATTTTAATAAAAAAGTGGAAGCTCACTTTGAATTATTTTAAAGAAAATGTTATCTCAAATGCATGCGCTACTTTAACAGCGTTTGAAAACCCTTGAACATCTGCGCGAAACAAAGCTTAATAGCAAGCAGTTTTTTGTTGGATAAAACATGGCATTTCGGGTTAACATCGGATGGACATTTGAATGAACGAATAAATGGACAGGCAACTCGCAATATGCCACTAAAATCAGTTTACCCCCATGGCCATTCACAATGAAAATAAGTGTTCGCCCAAGTGACAAATTTGATTGACAAATAAGGTCAATGTCGGCTGAAAATGAAGCCAGGTATTGTGGGGGTGTTAGCAACAACGCCGATCCAAAGCTTTGTTAGGAGCTGTTTTGAGGTTAATGTGATACTGATGTGGCGGTATACCACGAATGTTGACCTCATGGATGAGTTTATGTACAGAGGTAGTTCAAGGTCAAAACGAGGTCAAAAGATATGAAGATGTTGAGATATTTCGTTGATAACATCCTTGCACGTTTCAAAGCTTTGTAGCTAGCAGTCAAAAAGTAGGTCAATATCAAGGTCCAAATGAAGTAAAGGGATGTGACTGTCTTGATAGTGTACTAAAAAAAACATCCATGTAAGTATCAAATCTTTGTAGGAAGCAATATTGGTGTTATGAGAAACGTGTCAACGTGTCAGGAAAAAAAAGAACACTTGAGTCGATACATATCACGCACATTGAAAATCGATGGGCTTTCATTTCAATTAAAGTGCCTCAAACACATACAACATTTTCTAAAGCTGATGGATACAATCACAGTAAATATGAACATCACAAAATAAATCCAAAATATGAACACACACTTAAAACACTTGATGTGTAATTATGCATGACATGTTGTAGATCTATAATGGATTTATCTAGAGAACAATAGTAAATACTTGAAATGTTGCCAGTTCATGTTCGTTGCTGCCACCGTACAGGATTCCCCGAATGTCACACGAACAATGGGATGTGTCTCTTGACATTTTAATTTTTAAATTTCAACAGAATCATCCCATTGTTCGTAACGATTTGAACATTTTAGAACATTAACAACTTACATCTTATAATTTTTTGCCTGATATGGCTTGATTACATATTCGACCTTTGGTCTATCACTGTGATCTTAAATTTTAAATATATTCAACTAAATGTCTTTTTTTAGTTTAAAATTGTTACATTTATGATTGTAATTTAACTACATTTTCTTCTAACTGAAATCTTTGAAAACTTTAAATACATAATAAAGTATTGTTATAAATGTTTTATATATTAAATTAATGAAATCTTATGAAATACTAAATTATACGATGGCTGTCAGTCAGTCATTTAAAATTTGTCAAAACCAAATTTATTTCAAATACAAGTATCACTTATTAAATGTTGAAAGTTCATGTAAGTCTTCCGCTCTACACAATGTAACAAATCCAGCATGGCCACCAAGTCAGTCACACAATTTGATGTGGAAACATACATTAATTAGGAATGGTCATAGGCAAAAACTGTTCAAGTATCTAAATGATTTGTGCATGGTGTAAGTGCGAGTCAAACCGGTTAACGAACGGAATCATGCAGTCGCTGGAAATTCACCATCAAGAATGTCAAGTGCATCAAATATCGATGACAAAGTGTAAAAACATATAAAACGACGATTGATGGAGAATTGCTATGAGCGTCTTTATAAAAATTTCTACTAAAAAATAAAAAACAAAAAAGTTGAAAATTAATTTAGACAAAAAAGCTGTACAATTGTTAAGCAGAGATCCATTCAAGTGATTTAACACTGCGTTTAAGTATGTTCTTCTCACAATCAATATCAAACAAGCTTATGCGATTTTGTCAATGAATTTGTTTATTGTTATCATAAGAACAAGGGAAGGGGGCAGTTTCTCTTGAAAGCTTAACCGACCTTTAAGGGACTTGTTCACAGATTTTTGCATGTGTTGAAGTTTGTCACTAAATGCTTTTAGTTGATAAATATACACATCAGAACCAAAGAACTCAAATATAAAAACCACACCAGGGCTCGAACCACTGACCCATGGTGTAAAAGCAAGCGCCAAAACCACTCAGCCTACGACTACATTATGTGCGGACCTGACCATCCGCCTTCACGTGTGTTGCCATTTATTTTATACTTTGTATAACCATCCACGTGTTGTTACAAAATATAAAGATAACAAAAGAAATCGAAATTTTTTAATCGTTTCGCGTCTGAGACGCTTTATAATTTCATCAATTTCTAACGATGATTTTTCGAAAACGAAAGTTTATTTGCAGTATAAGTCTGCGTAATTAATGTTATTTCNAATAGCAATATGATATATTTGAAAGATTACAAAGGCAAAATATCGTCACATAAAAGCTTTTTTAAATTGTTCAAAAACAGAACAAACATGTTTAATGCAAGAACAAAGTTGAATATAAACAACCACAATTTCATTGAAATCTGGTCTTAAGACATTTAATAACCTTTTTTTATTGGGAAATTTAACATAAACTGGTCGCCGTGAATGCAATTCACCAACATTAAATGTGGAACGGTCATCGTGATTACAGCTGTAACAAATTGGTAAATTGTCACGAATAATGATCAGCAATAAGTCAGTACGTATTAAATGTAATATAATGAACAAGTATTATATCGTCGTTAATTGATACAACACATATAAATATTCAATTACGCAAAGTGAATTTCTTTTTGATAATTTCATTAATTACTTAAAGATGAGTTATGAAGTATATAATGTGAAATAATTAAAAATACTTTATGAAATAACATGCTAAGTTGAGAGCTACACGCAAGTATTCTTTAACAAGGTAGACAACTTTGCTTTCCTTTTAAGCATATAACATTTCTCTCCCTTAAATTGTACTTCACCGATTTCCACATACTAGTTGTGCAACTTTATTTAATGAAAAGAATGATATAAAAACGGTGTTTTTATTCGCTAAAGTACATTTTTATGTTCATTATATGTCGATAATCTGTTTTCCTGCTATCTGTATTATCTATAAAGTGCATTGGGTGAACATGCACCAAAAGAAATGCTGTTTCTTTATTTGCGGCTGTGTAATGATGTAAATAATGAAAATATTTTGTACTAATAAATGACAACACTGAATTTATCTGTTTGAAAATGCAATAATTAATGAACAATGTGCACAGAAAATACATTAGTCTTACGTTTGATGTATATACAAATGGCAACATGTACGTATATACGGCGACCAAGAAATGTTTGGAAAGTTACTCACTTATGTAAGCGTATGAAATCAGGTCGTCTATCGGTGTATATACAAAAATAAAAAAGGTGAACTATTATCACCGATTACCAAATATGAATGATCAGTACCTAAATATATGATCCAAAAAGAATAAACAGAAATAATAACTGGTGACATTAGTCATTAAGAAACTAATTTCGATTATTTTTTTTGTAACTTGAAGAAGAATAAATACCGTTCGTTAAATAATTAAACGATCATTTTCATTTGACAAACTATCTGATGTCAAATTAACATTCTCAATTTCAGTTTATTTCAATAGTTTTTCATCAAATTGTGTGTCTATTATCAGCATATTGTAAACTCATCACAGTCTTTATAACATGCTGACATATTTTGAATATTAAATACAGTACCGGTCGTCAATAAAGAAATGGCATTTATAGACGATTTAACAACTTTATATTAAGTTAATTAATAAATTAATCTTGAAGTTTTACAATACTACATTCAATTCTCGATACAATTCGGATTCCAATGAGCAACCAGATGAGTAATATATACAGACAAAAAGACATATAAAACTAGTAGCATAACAATTCTGATTTTTTTCTTAACACGTATTTTACCTAGCACATCAAACAGTTTTATAGATAAAAGAAACAATAAGCTGTTCTGAGTAAATGAAAAATTACATTGTGAGTTAAGCGCTATCGAGTTGTCACGTTTGGAATACTTAAGACGTCCACATTAAGGTTCCGCGTTTTCACTCTAGAGCGGAATGAGTTATCTTCCGTGTGTGCGACCTTGTTTAAGATGAAATGGTATGATGACATACTTGTAGTCAAGGTTAACGTCAATTAAACAATATATGTCTCAACGGTTTCTGCCTAAAATATTGATAACGCATAAAGATAGTGTGAAGAACAAATAACTGATACAATATATATTTAACAAGAGCTGTCACCATAGGATGACATATGCCCCCTTTTTCCACATTTTTTAAACCTAAACGCAAAGTGTTTTTCCACATTTTTCGAAACCTAAACACAAAGTGTGACGGAATTTTAGACTGACAGACAGACGGACAGACAGACGGACAGTGCGATCACTATATGCCCACCTGCGGGGGCATAAAAATACACCGTGAGGCATAGAGTTTGTTGTGTATGAGATAAAAGTCACTCTAACCAAACAAGACGGTTTCCGCTCATAGGACGGACTGTGATATGAAACATTGTATGTAAATTCCGGTTGATAATTCTTACACAGTAGAAAAATTAATTGAGATGTTGAAATGCCACTTCATACACGAATACCTTATAATCTGAGCTTCTGTGGTTAGTTGAGTCAAGGTCTGCATTACTTAAAATTGAAACAAAGTAGTTGTTATGTTACCTACCGGTACTTATGATTTGTTTTCGAACGATACCGTTTTCAGACTGTGCACATGTAATTTTGATATGATACAGATTCATTATATCATAATTGATACTCAGGTATTAAAACCGAAATCATGGTCGGGATATTTTGGCAAGTGTAGATCATCAAATAAGGTTGTATCCGCCTATTATCCTCATAGTTATGTTGTACCAGCAAGTATTATCTCTACAAGCATCACATTGATCAACGCAATAATCACAAGCCTTGCCATCAACTATCATATCCTTAACTTTCATCAACCTGAGTACATGTACCTTTCATACCAGGACATGTATGCATGTATTACATATAACACATTCTACATCAATTTAACCACTGTCATCGTTAAAAGACTCACTTAAGGTGAAATTGTCAAAATTAGAATAAAGAATTAAAACTTCTGGTAAAATTGTAGTATACCCTGCGAGAAGAACGTACTCAATTTTTAGGACATTTTTTAAAATATAAAAACCGTCCTTTCAAGTCAAACCATTTATTAACGCTAGCTTTGTTTATTGTCTAGTGTGGTCGCCATCACAATGGTCAATAAATTCAGTTAAGACAAATTACGTCTAACGGTCATTAGCTGGAAGCAGTTTGTTAAGCATTTAAATGTAAAATATAAATCAATTCAACCAATCACAATCTTAAATTCACGTGTTGAGTTTCTACCAATTGATTAGTCAGTTTGCGTAAAAATCTATATTTATTTATTATTTTGTTCATACTAATATAACTATTATTAAAGTGTTGAATTAAAATCTATTTTGTTTTAGTAAATCATGGGTTCATAGGACGCCCCCGAAATTGAAACGTTTTATTGATAACAAAACGGTATTTCTCCTCGCGAAAATCATGCTTGTGATTCACGTTTTCTTTTACTGGAAACAGGTGTACAACATTTAAAAGAAAAGAAAATAACAATAGTCCATTTATCATTTGCAGAAAATGTATAGTATTATTTTGGCAAACAATTCTTTAATTAATTCACGTTTTGGTTTAAAAGTTTATATTTTACCATAATTCGGCTCCTTCGAGAACAATGTACTTACGGTTTTAGCACGACATGTGTTCTGCATCCAAAATCTGAACTGAATATTAGAAGACATATATTGTTTTGATTTTTACCATGTTATCGTAGTTCATGAGAGGTCGAAATCCTTAAAAATCGTACACTCCTACACTGCTCGGAGAAAATTGATCAAATAAGTGATGACTGCTTTTTGGGAGGTTTTAAAAAGAAATATTCGAATGAAAAAATAACACAAATGTGTAACTTTATTTTGAGTTTTTTTACATCGATATTATTTTATGATTCTTCTTATCAAATGTATGTTATTCCTTTAATAGAAATTTAATATGCATATATTTCAATCTTATTGATATTTTCCCTTCCCCGAATGTGTTTATATCACATTAACGAAGTGCCTGCCTTCCTATTGAAAAGCTTATATAAAACATGTGTACATGTGTACCAATTGCTTAGCAAATCAACTAAAAATATATACATGCATCACATATAACAAAACATTTGAACAAGTATGTACATGAAATATACCGTTACCGTTATGCGTGTGAAAATCAATCCAAATTATTACACGAGTTGACTCTCCTTGCACATTACACATTGATTGTCTTACATTTATATGTATTATATATGATAATTACATAATACGATCAATGTCAGTTGCATGACATGACAATAAACGTTCAATTGTACAACAACATATCAACACCTACATAGAAACATAACAGGACGTACTCATTACACGTTATATCAGATGACTTCTCTTGTCATTATACGTTCAACGTAGATTTCATGACTTACTCATTATAGAAAATTAAGACTTAACAACTTGAAGTATATAACTTTTACTGTAACGTTGCGAAGGTGATGTTGTACGTTTGTCTATGTCCTCGTATTTGCAAAGGTGCTGATCTTAATAAGTTTATCATATTTAATAATATGCCAGGACCATGACACTAATGGTTATAGCAGAGGCAACAACCCACACAGTTGAAATGACAATGCAAATTGTGTCAAGCGCCTCACTGACTTCCTTCCAATTAATGTCCTTCAACTCAGCTTCATCCTTATTATCAAACGCCGTCGCCTCGTCAGCGCGTCGATTGTTATGACGAACGTTCGACCTTTGTGTGACATCTTCATCAGAAGCTCTTCTATTCGTTATTGTATTTTCTTTTGACAAATCGATTTCTGTAACGGCATCGGCTTTAATGCGTGTGCTGTTCAATCGAAATGATCTAGGTCTGCAACTCATAACAGAGAAAACTATGCATCGATACATTTTGGATAAAGGTTGCTCAACAGGTCGATGATAGATTCGGAGAATGAAGATCGTCATCATCACGATGAAAGTGCTTAAAACAAGGCTGCCCAGGAGGAGGTAGCATATAATTGGTATTGGATTAGACGATTTCGGAAGAGTGTCATTAACAATTGTCATGAAAAATGCAATTGCTAGTAGAACTGTAATAGCAAATGAGACGCGTTCGCCTGAACAAGCGGGGAGGAAAAATACCAGAACGTTCAGAACGCTCATGAAGAAAATCGGCAAAACGACGTTAACAATGACAAAATTTGGCCGTCGTTTAAGATGAAGAACTACTCGATAGAAGAAGAAGTTATCAAACATGACGCTTGTTGATGTTTCCGTTCTGTCCAATATCCATTCGGGATTTTCGGAGAATATTGATTTCGATACTTCAGTTGTATATGTATGTAATACCATTTCTTGTTTGTAAATTCCCCATGGATAAAGATTTATTTCACATATCTGCGTATCAAATGGGTAATACGTGACAATAATATCACACGCCGACGAAATGACTTCAGCAGGAGCAAAAATAGCTTTACCATAGTATAAGTACCGGACATTAACCCAGTTCTGCATATATCCAAACGCTATAGCATTCTCGATAGGCTCTGTCAAAACTAGATCGGGTTTCCATGTCTCAGACGATGGAACATTTATGGTGAACACTCCGCCGTAATCTATAGGATTCCACCTCATGCGGTGATCATACCACTCCATTTTTAACAAACCTGATATTGTTAGTTTACCCATGACCTCGTCTACATCCAATATTTGGAAAAGTTCAAACGAGACGTTTACTTCTGTAGGAAAGGCGTGGTTGACAGACGGACGTATGTTCTTGTTTTGACCGTTCAGCAAAGTGTTGTAAAGTGCCGTAACCTGGCCCTGGGTCTGACCTTGAATAAGTCTGGGCAACAGCCAGAATATTGCCATGAAGACGACAGGTGTCATTATACCTTATTTTCTGAAACCAAAATGTGATAATAGATACTTACACCGTAAAACGTCCTATAAAACTAGTGTTGAAATATTTATTCGTATACATTAATAAAACGAACAAACTTGTTGATGCATTGAATGAAACGTTTATAAGAAGGTGGATATCTTAAGTTATATCCCGTATAAGAAATACAATAAAAGTACAATAATGTTTATTTTTTTTTATATATTTATAATAATATACCAGTAAGGAAAAACGAACATTTTGTATTATTGTTGTTGCGGTTGTTGCTGTTGTTTAGAAATACAATTTATGAATAACAAATCACCTTACCTCAAGAAATCTGCGATCTTCCTGCGTAATGGTTTATTAAGATGAAGGGTTTTGTCAATGAATAACAGCGTTAAGAACCTTTACTTAATATGTTTCAGGAAAACTAATAATCAACAAGTAAATATTACACTTGCTTTCTTTTGTGATGCCTGCGTCCTTTATTTATTTTCTGGCGTCGGGGACTTTTTTTTCGTTGAGAAGTTATTGGAAATCATTAAGAAATCAATAAACGTCTTTAGTTCTTATTTAAACAATTAAATAAACGACAGCTTATTCGTAAAGTGAATTTGTTAAGCATAATGTATCATTCTATGTTTACATTTAATATGAAACTGTACAAACAGAACATGCATGTAGTTTTTATCATTCAAATGTTAATCAATTAATAAATAATGAGAATCCATGTTTGCTACTGGTCAACAAATAGTTGGCATTTAATCAATATAATAGTAAATTGCTATTTGTTCATTAAGTTTTCTTGTGAAGCGCCTATTGCTTTTTAGAGAAAATAATGGTTTGTTGGAAACTGAACCGAATTCGATCAGTTCTTTTTGTCTTGTTTTTTTTTTCGGCATATATTCAGAATACTTCATGTATATCCAAAGAAGAGAAACAATACGAACATCTATTGACAAAATACTACTTTCATAAAGTTTTATCACTTCGCACCAAACTTTGATTTGTATTCTGGTGTATATTATATTGTCTGTATAATTCATTTTCTTGCAAATATACACAGGACTCCACATATCATGTCTTTTTTGTATGGGCATTCATTCCAATATTCGCTTTGAAATAATCTTATATGCAATATTAGTAGTTTAAGAGAGCCTATTATAAAAAAATAATTATCATCAAAGGCATTATCGAAAATACCACTAGCAGCATTCAATAACACATAAATCGGTAAAAATATAAAGATATTACCCCCCAAAAAAGTATGCGAATATTCGTTTTCTTCATGTACATAAAACACACATCTTTGAAAACTAAACAATTCGGAGGGGCCACAAGGGAAACTAGACCTTCATACATTTTTATATCTAATAAAAATTAAAAGAATATGTGCTGTACAAAAAAAATTGTCCAAATATTTTTTTTCTAAACGTCATTAAATTGTGATTTTTATGTCCACCAGTATATACTGGGGGACATATTGTTTTTGCCCTGTCTGTCTGTCTGTCTGTTGGTCTGTTGGTCTGTCTGTTTGCGCCAACTTTAACATTGGCCATAACTTTTGCAATATTGAAGATAGGAACTTGATATTTGGCATGCATGTGTATCTCATGGAGCTGCACATTTTGAGTGGTGAAAGGTCAAGGTCAAGGTCATTCTTCAAGGTCAAAGGTCAAATTTATGGGTCAAAACCGCTCAAAAGTAGACATAGTGTTTCACAAACACATCTTGTTTTGTCTTGGAAAAACAACAGCATTTTATTGACTTAAATAAAATATTTAAAGAAAAAAAAACGATAAATTATAAAAAGAGTAGAGTATTGATCGCTTCAAATTACTCAACCCGATTACGCAAATATTCAGTAAAATCCAAATACACTTCTTCATTTTAAAATAAAATCCGTTCCTGTGAAAGCGGACCACTTTCAAGTGCTATGTTTCGTAAGAATCCGTTACGTTCAGAACGATATTGTAAAAATCTTTCTTTTTCAAGACATGCACTTAACGCTTGCTTAATTGTGTATCTTATATGCAGTTTCCATGCGTGTCTGTTCACAAAATTTGATATGTTTTCGTTCGTGTAATTGTACCGATTTAAGAAAGAATTTTTGATTTGCTTTATTCATAAGGAGGTTTATAATAAATAGAGTATAATGGGGCGTTTGTATGTGTTGCATCACACTCGTCGATAGTGTGACATCGTATTATATTTGCCCTGCGGACTCGTAAAAGTTAACACCACACAAGCATCTCGCGCTGAAATCCACAGTAATTTAATTTTCACTCTGTATTATGAAATGTCTGGCAAGGTCATTACAGATTAAAAATGCACATTAATCCAAGATAGGATCAAGGTAAAGCTATCACAACAAGTTTGACTTTGACATAGTTGATCAAATACAACCCACGATTGCCGCAAGAAAAAACTCACAACGTACATCTTAACACGATACAATTAATTATGCGACTTAATTTTTGCCAGAGTTCAACAGAATAAACTGAACAATTCGAACATAATTATAAACAGAATCTACTATCTAAATTATAAAACGTTAATAGTTTTGTTACCACATCTTTGAGTAACTGAGATGCTCCGCAGTATCCATTGCAGTAACGCGAATTTCATCATGATATTTATCTGTTAACTTAAATCCCTATAAGTTATTACTTTGACCACTACATGGTGTCCGAAACACCTTGCGTACGTATCAAATATTGTCATTAGTATGGTTTGTTCACAGAAACTTAACATGACATTATTCTTGTTCCCAGTTCAAATTCGAAACACATGTGCGATACGTACTTAGCGTTTGCGACACAAACATTGCTTTACCATAACAATATATTATGCAAGTTAATGTTTGGGCCTGGAAACATTAACACGAAAATATTTATGATACTACAGAAATGTATTAGCGCTTCAAGTTAAGTAGGTGTTTTGTGCCCAGTGTAGTTATTATTTTTATTTATCTAAATCATATGGTTTAGAACAATTATGTTAATTTAAATGACAAATGTGAGATACTGAGATTCTAACAACCAGCTGTAATTTTCAATCATATAGCGCCTAACAAGACAACGTGCAACCCACAACCAACCCCTCCGTCGATTATAGGCCATATTTGAAACGGACCGATGAGAGGTCTGGTATCTGGCGCACGTAGGGTGCCTTCGAGATGCGGGTATAATTTTAACTCGATCCCATATAATTTAACGGCCATTATAAAAGCCATTAACATTTCAATATTGCTTGCAAGTTTTGCCACAAACACATCGGCGACCATTTTTAGAGAAACAATGCATTCACATTGTATTAATTAAGTCAAATAATAACAACTATATCGCAGTTCAGCGATTATTTATAATTTAATGCCGGTCTTCCCCTTAAAAATCAGATTACTTTAATTTATATTACGACTATTTTTGTAGAATGTTCTTTCCCTTTCGATTTAAATAGAGCAACATCAGTATTATCGTGTGTCGAACATTTGGTTTGGAAAACCACTTTAAGAGTGTCAGACGGGTTGTCGGAGATATGGTTTGAACAAGCATGGTGTTCTCGAAAAATTGAAAGCAAAATACCAGTAAGCGTATGGAAATCAAACGGTTTTTGGAGTTCCATTGTTTGTTATATAACAAGCATCACACACTTTTAATGGCTATAACAATTGCTGCAAATTGAATTTCGTAAAATAGTCAAAGTGCCAACTGACCAACACAGCTATGTTTGGCGATACATTTAAATTCGCAGTACTAAGGCGAGTTTTGCGTTTTCTTCCAGAAGCCTTATTTTTGCAAATAGTTTTTTTTGAACAATTCGTTATGCTCATCAAGACATTAATAAGCAATTAACAATATTGTTCAATTGAAAGAAGACCTCTTGCAAAATACTAAATAATGTCATCGCCCTTGTGCATACTCGCCCAAATGAGCTGCCAAAATATATATGCTTTAGTGTGTGTAGGAAAGGATGCGGAATCGTTTCAACAAGTGTTATCCAAGTGTTATTATTAAATATAACACACTAGAAACACTGAAAAAAACACATTCTTTTTTGTTAGAAAAAATGCAAACAACTGGAGTCAAAAAATAGTAGGAAAAAAGTATTGTTGCCCAGAAATGACAAATATAAATTTGATTGAAACTTTTTGAAAATGTGTAAAACATCACTTTAACAAACACATTTATATATCATTATTGTTATATAATTAATATACGCTATAATATTAAAGGGATTTTTTAAAAATGTTTTCAATATTTCTGTATCGTTCATACTTTTTTTGTAAATTATCATTTCTGGCCCACCATACACCATTCAAGTGTACTATTTTTTTACTCAAGTTGTTTACATTTTTTTTACAAAAAAGGATGCTTTTTTCAGTGTTTCTAGTGTGTTATATTTAATAATACTCTAACACTATGTTCTACATGGGTGTATGTTCCAGCTGGTATCAGTGGATTTATGAAGAAAATAAGAAAATACGGACTTTGGTCGCCCAAGAAGAAAGTGGTTTATAAGGTGAAAAAAATGTGATTATTTACTATTTTTGAAAGATTTCATTAGAAATGGTTCATGTTTCACTGAACTATATGCTATTTTAATTGTTCATAGTGTTCCAAACTATATATAGAATGCTTATATAAGGAATTATTCTTTATCATTACCCCACCCACTTCTGACCATTTCAGAAAGTGATATGTCCTTAACACGGTGCTATCAGCTAGATTAATGTAGATAACAGAGGTAAAATATAACATGAGGTCTGGATTTCAGGGCCATCAAAATGACGCTCAACATTTAAGAGCTAAGCAAGAAGTCCAGAGGATAAAGATTTTCAAGAGGACTGGTATTAACTTTGAGACATCATTTGTCCCAACATGTATACAGTTTTAACGCCATTCTGCACAATTATTTCTCAAACAAGATAAGAACAATCGGCGTTGTAGACGATCTAACCGATATAAAAGGAGGTACAAGACATTTGTTGAACACGCAACTGGCAATATGAAGGATATCATATGTGTTAGCAAAATGTGGAAACATCCTCAGCAAGATCTTTCGCGTAGTCAATAAATATATGCTTGTTTGTTTGCAGAAGAAGATGCCCTGGTATTATGTAACCCAATATCAATTATATGTATTTTAATTCACGAAATAACACTAACGTCGGTAACAATAAATCACGATGCTTTAAAGGTCGCCGTGGTGTATATGATATGGTGTCTGACTAGCGACCGGGAGGTCAAGGGTTCGATCCTTCCTACAGGAACGTTTTTAAGATCTCCTCAAAAGACACCAAGTACTGGTTCTATTCCCAGGAAACGGACTCTTGAGCGCTTAAATAAGCCTGTGGCTTTCGATGCAATCGAGCTAAAATACATAGGTTTAAACTAAATCACGATATCAGTGCCGTGCGGTAGGTCGCCGAAATAAATATTTATTTTCTTGACATTATGTAAACCCGTAGCATTTATATAACAAATTTGAAAACAAATTATCACAACGTTATCGCTATACGGCGAAGTTGTTTTTTTTTTAGAAAACACCTTGTTTTATTTCCTACTTAACAAGTCTAACAATCGCCATAATGCATAACACTACACAAATGCAGTTATCAATTCCAAATAGATTTCGGACAAGGCCACTTGAATTAATACTATTAATTAAATATTGGTATCGTGCAATGTCTACACTGTATCGATTTTAAATAGTTATATTATTTACAATGTGGCTCACGGTCAACAAATATTTCACATGTCAATATTTAATCGTGTAACCTTGAGTCCGGGACGAATCCATTGTGGCAAGTTATTTCTAAACTTCCTTGTGCAAATTTTGTATTAAGATTCAATCCGGCGTTAACTATATATCACGCATGAGAACATTAGACACACTCACTGAACTCATGCCTTTCATTTGTGGCAAGTTATTTCTAAACTTCCTTGTGCAAATGTTGTATTAAGAGTCAATCCAGCGTAAACTATATATCACTCACGAGAACATTAGACACGCTCACCGAACTCATGCCTTTTCATACTAGCGTATTCGGTTGACGCACATCTAAGTTGTGAAATTAAATAGTTAATATAAACTGTTAGAATCATTTACAATTTTCATTTCTGGAGTTTGTTTTTCGTTTTCACATTGTAATGGCTAATCGAATGGTAAGTTGTATTGAAGTTTACACAAAATGCGTATTAAGTACTCTTTTTATCTAATTTTATTTAACGATGGTAAGTTAAACCTCTTTTGTTAAAACATTTATAAATTTGTTTTTCTAATTGACATCGTTCATTAATGTTTCAATGTTTGACTATGATGATTTAAAGATGTACGTGTCTTAAAATTGTGTTGGTGTAAACACGTTGAACAGTTCGTCCAATATTTAAACTTATTTTTAATGGAAATTGAACACTATGTTTATTCGGTGTTTGCTTAATTCTATTTTTAGTTTTTTACAAAAACTACTATATATTGCACAATATATTTGTACTGACATAATCGGTTAAAAAACAACTATGATTAGCATCTTATGAAAATAACAATTACTGGAATTTAAACCACTATAAAAGCTACACGACCACATTGTTTATTTGCAGAAAACATCGTGGCTAATTTGTAGCGTAATGTGTGCTGCTAGCAATGGCCGATGCACGAGTTGAAAGAGATCCTCTACCATCATTAAATAAGCCAGGGATGGTTACCACAGAGTCGCTACCGTCAGAGGAGCCATGGAAGAAACCAACAGTGATGATCGATGATAACGGTGTCGCCATTTGCACCAGCTATCAGTGTTCTTACAACAGGTAAGGGGATTTGGATCAATGCTTTGATCGAAAATGCAGGTACATGTGTTGAAGCTATTTCAGTTTGGTTAAAGTGTTCCATGCCTTATCAGTACACATACATGAATTTGCATTTAGTTACAGATCTTAAACGTTTCATAATGTTGTGTTTATGGGTTGTGTTGTGTGTATGTGTATGCCGTCCCTGGATGGTATTTTAATTTGTCCAACGTGGAAAACGTTCTAGTATATTTTGTCACAAATTAAAGCTCATAATGACTTGAAACTGTAACATCGTGAAATTATATCGCACCTGTATTTCAGATGCGTGTACAATGATATATAGTAAATAAACTTGATAATGCATCCATGTGTAATTATTAAAACTACATTATATTAAGCTATAATGAGCCAACGCAATCTTTTATTGGCACGTATCTATCGGTCTTTTTTAAAATATGTGTCATTAATTTGAAGTTGTATATTACTTGTTTTGCAGTTTTGCAGAGCTCAACCGAACGTTCGCGGGCCTGTTCCCAACATTAGAGGAGTACCAGAGGCAGACGGGCCTGCCAGTCATGTCCAACAACACGTGTGCATATGTGTTCAAAGAGAGGTCCTCAAGAGAGGCTCCTCTAACACAGTCACAGTGTCGTATTGGGCCTGGGGACGGTGACGACTGCTGCCCAACGTACACATATTATATTAAAATTGTGCTATGTTACAAATAGGGGTTTGGTTGAAACCTATTTATTTAAGCTCGATTGCATCGACAGCCTTAGGCTTATTTGAAACGCCCTCGAGTCCGTTTCCTGGTACTAGAACCAGTACTTGGCGTCTATGGGGAGATCTAAAGAACGCTCCCATTGTGGGGATCGAACCCGTGACCTCCCGGTCGCTAAACGGACACCATAACCACTACGCCACGGCGACCTCTAAATAAGATTTTGAGATTGAAAAACTCTGCTTGACTGAACTAGATTAAAAGCCTTCATGATAGCTGTTTATATTATTAACTGTCACATTGTTTACAAAAACGTCGTACCATTCATGCTTAGTCTCGGAGAACAACTATATAATTTTTGTAAGATTCTTTAAAAATAGCAGACCAGGTTTCTTGCTCACCAACTTAGTATTAAAAGCGGAAATAGCCTTAATTTTGAAAACTGTTTAACGTATAAACATGGAAAGCTTGAAAAAGTTATACTCTAAGTACCCTGTTAATTTGACTCTGTACTCTGCCTTTGATAGTATTATATTTTTTTATTCATCATGTATTATTTTTTATTTTATTCAATTCAGCCATATGACCTTACATTGTAGTTTATAAAAGCGTTACAATTTTCTAATTTGTGTAACAAATTGTTTGTAAATACCAACCATGAAACATGAACTACACATGGAAGGTGCCAGTGCCTTTGCTTGAAATGACCGATACAATTCAATTTAATTTATAAAACTGGGATATCATATTTTTGGTGATTTTCACGTGTGAATGATATAATGTCCTTATTTATATATCCGTTTATATATGTCATATGATTCTTTATTTAAGTTACAAATCTATTGTGCCATACACCAGTCCAAGTCCCATACGGATACGAAAAAACATCCAAGGACAGTGGTGTTATACACTGCAGCTTTTCACAGTTGGAACATGCGGGTACAAACACATTTTACTGTTTTTTGGGTTGTCCATTATTGATTGAACGTGGCATGATAGTGAACCTTAAACACGGTCTTGGTGTGTCACTCACCAAATGGGATCATTGTTTTATAAGCGGAACACGATTTAAATGATTTAATATAAAAAAACTACACATATGGCAAGCGAAATGCACATTTCGTCTTAAATCACGGTTAAACAGTTAACTATATAGTTAAGAGACTTTGAACCGCGGTTTAAAGTCTCTTAACTTTATAGTTAAGAAATCACCAATGAAATCGTAACATTTGTCTTCTTATTGTGTTTTAAGCTCCGCTGATTGGTTGTCTCTGAATTATGTAAATAAGAGATTTGTAATTTTTTTTTAGACACACTTTGAACCGCGGTTCAAACTCTTGAACTCGGGTTTAAGGAATAAATGTGCAAACGGCACTTTGAACTCGGGTTCAAAGTCTCTTAACCCTATAGTTATACTGTTAAATCATTAATGTGCATTCCGCGCGTCTTAACCCCAGTTTAAGACTTTCAACCGCAGTTTCAGATTTTGAACCGCAGTTCAAAGTCTCTAAACCCTATAGTTAAGAGAAACTCTTGAACTCGGGTTAAAGGAATTAATGTGCAAAGTTTCTTAACTATATAATCAACTGTTAAATAATTGATGTGCTTTCCGCTTCTCTTAACCGCAGTTTAAGACCTTGAACCGCAGTTCAAAGTCTCTTAACCATATAGTTAAGAGATGACCAATGAAGTCGCGGCATTTACCCTCTAATTGTGGTTTAAACTCCGCTGATTGGTTGTCTCAGATAACAGATTTGTATCTATTTTTAGACACACTTTGAACCGCGGTTCAAAGTCTTGAAACCGGTGTAGCGTGAGATTTGCAAGACCGTGAAAATCTTAAGATATACCGGAAGTCTTGAATTCTCACGCTACCCCCGTGAGACTTACAAGAACGCTGGCCGTGAAAATCCTAAGATCGATGTCCAATACAATTAACACCTAATTAGGTCAACATTTTAGTAGTTTTGTTTAAAGTAAAAGTACAAAATGACTTTGAACATAAAGAGTGCAAAGAACTACTGTTCAGAATATTGTTATTTTCGGACATTATTGGTGAAAGTTATTATAGCAAAAAATTTAAACGGCCCGATAAAAAAACGGCCTCACAGGCAAAACTGTCAATGTTTAAAATCAATTTGCTTAAAACAGACCCATATTTTTATACTGAAATGTTACCACAAGCACACTTAAAACGTTAAGATTCACAAATTCTGTATAAGCTTATAAACAGAGACTATAGTTAAATCGTAAGGGATTAAGTACATGTGAGTGTTTTGATTAAAAAATAATGTTTTTTATCTTTGTGAATTAATTTAAAAAATCTTGTCAAAATTACTTAAGACATGGGCACCAAGAGTGTGAATCTAAGTTCGTGTTGTAATGCCTTTACAGTTATTTCTCCATTCATCAAGTTATAAGCAATTAACTCACTGGCATTTTATAAGGGACTATCCCTCAATATTCCCTTTTTTCGTTGCAAAATGAAGAAAAACATGTGATTTATTTTTCATTTTATTGCCCATAAATTTCATTCTTACAAACTTTTCAGAATACAGTTGTCTATTTGTGCAAGCACTGCGTAAATTTACGCACTTAAATCATCATAAAANTATGAAATTTTACTCAGACGGTAGGGATGGTTAAACAAAAAAATCTCTGTTAAAAGTGCTGTGACCCCCTTTTTTAATTTTTGTTTTATGATAACAATACGAAGATGAACATATTTAAGCAGTTTTGCAGAACGTTATTAGATAGAAATTTTTTAAATTCCAGTTTTGTGGTTAAATATTTAAAAAAAATACGTTTTTTGGGGTAACATAAAAATTAGAAAAAAATATTTTCTTAAAATTTAACTTGTGTTCTCCATTTTTTTGGTAGTTTGTGGTTTAAATAAATGGTATATGATGTATCTTAGCTTATATGATATCTACATGTTGCCAATTTCATAGGTTATTAATCTTTTTTATGTTATTAGAGATTTTTCAGTTTTAATGAAAAAGTACATGTTATATAATGGTGAATAAAATCAAAACAAGACCGGTGACTCTATGTTTTTATTTCATTTTTCATATAATATTAGTATATATTTCTCAAATATAAATTTTGAGCAAAAGTTATGAGATGGAAAAAAATCATCAAAACTGCAGCAACACCCCTCAAACATCCTGGTTTCGTTCAGCATTCTAGGAAGTAAACCTATTTAGGAACAAGTTTAGGAAAGCAATTGCAGATATTATATATATTGTATCCAAGATGAAACTATCAGTAATAATTGAATTTTATGGAGTTGTAAATTAACTATTAAAGATCATCTGTGTCAAGCAAAATCTAAAATGTTATGCTTTTTGTTCGACTACACGTTGGATCTAACAGAACATTCTTAATGTGTATTCCTTCGTGTTCAATATGCTTAGAAGAAGTCCCAAACCTAAGCACATCATAGTATAACTATATAGACCTCATGTAAATTGCGCACATATTTGGCAAATAATGTTATAATCGAAATAGTATTCACATTATCATTCATTATCATTCTGTATTTGCTAATACACGCAAATTGTTCCGCCGAATCTTAATTTATTCACCAACAAACAAACGAATTGTTTTCTGCATTAAGTTTATGCATTTGAAAGCTTCAAACAGGTATATAAGAGACTGGTGGTATGCCGATGAGATTGTCCTGTCGACTATAAATTATATTAAAACATTTGGTACACAATCGAATTGACATTCCTGAAACAGCAGCCATTAATTCATATCTCTGTAGAATGAGAGCACTGTTCTCAGAATGATAATAATATTCTAAAATAAATTATTTGGATGTATGAAAACATATAATACCTTGAAATGAAAAATTGAGCGCCTTGATTTACTGAGGTTGGCAGTATTCCACACAAAACAAATCGTTGTTGAAGACAAAACAAGCCAAGAGATGTTAAACATGTTTATATTGGACAAATTATGGTTCCTGGTATCCTTAGTAAACATTTTGGCATTTGATCTTGATTTTTTTTTAATCAATTTCAAGCTGTCTGATCTTAATTGCGCCGCTGAAAGCATTTTTACCCCTCGACCTTTATTGACTGGTGAATAATCTTTAAGAAAATTGATTTATAATACGTTTCTTGTTTCATATTATG
The DNA here is from genome assembly GCA_007657795.1 of Dreissena rostriformis. NCBI lineage: Eukaryota > Metazoa > Mollusca > Bivalvia > Myida > Dreissenidae > Dreissena > Dreissena rostriformis. The sequence goes on from VMBQ01004981.1 coordinate 46,619, forward strand.
CCAATAGAAGATTGTATCGATATTTTAGATGATTAATATGATAAACATTTTGCTACAGACAAGTAAGAATAGATCGATTGTTCACAAGAGTATTTTAGAGGGTAAAATATGAGATGTATAGCAATGTGACGGATAATACTGGGAAACTGCTTCTTGTTTTAATTGATTCTGGTGTCTTAGTTAATGATGGGCATACACTTCTAGAAATGGTCAGTGTGTCCATCTCGGGGGCCTTTTATCGCCACACTGGTGTGATCTTGCCAACCTTAAAGGTTCGGTTCCTGAGGTAAATATTAAACTCGTTTTATTGTGCTGCTGTCGCATAATAACACACACACGAAAACGCAGACTAGTTCTTTGCATTTTATTTTACCATTATCATAACGTGTTTCGAGTCCACATACTATTTCTAATTAACTAATAACATTAACATAACTTCCGTAAATGGCGGATGCCCTATTACGATTTAAACAACAAAATGAACTGTTCTCTCAAATGTAAGATTCTCTACTGAATGGTCATACAATGCGGGTAGCAATATACCAAAATTGACACATACATTGGGTGACGCCTGTCCAGATTATTGACTTAAACACGAGTTTAATTACCTGATACAGGGTGGTTTGTATGTGTATATGATGTCGACTGACATATCTTGTGCATTTACGAATCGAGTATGAACTGTCATCAGCAACATCTGCTTGTCATGAAACACCAATTAAAAACCTCTTTGCTAGGTAACACACCGGGCAGCCTAACTACATGTTGACAACCTTTACCCATATTGTTTAATTTTGAACTAGATGTAAACATGACAAACAATATCATTCGTGTACTTTCTTATGTACTATGTGACACTGCACACCATGTTTGTAATCAACAAATGTGATCGATGTTATGCAAAATTTATATCTGCAAATAAATGATAGGTATTTCTTTCTTGTAGCGTTGATAATTAATGTTTGTTAACATGTTTTAATATATTTAACGGTTGACAGATTTTCGGTTGTAGAAACGACTTTTCCCAAGACGTTCGATTGCGACACGTATACACGTCAATGGCCGTTTTCCCCTTTACCTCTGATTCAAGTAGGGCAGTTACTTGCATATGTATGTGCACTAAGTATTGGTACGTTAGTAAAACCCCGGAAAGTGTGCGTTGGTTAACTGACAGACTTGATATGACTGGAATACTGTTGAAAATGGTGATAAATCCAACAAACAAACAAACTTGGTATCCCCATACCACGTAAAAAAAGTGTGCATGGAAGGTAATCAATTATCCAGTTCCGACTCTCCCAATCAACCGAGCATAGAGCTTAATGTATAGATATACAGTTCAAGGAAGCTATCATTCTGATGTCACATTCAGGTATGTTGATTGACATGTATACTTCCACACAGTTGATATCTTTTCAGGAAGATCATTGTTTTCGTGATGGGTTTTGGGGAATCGGGTAGTTGTCATTCCATTTAAAATAAATAAAACGAACTGTCGCTTCATAATCTTCTTTTGAAAATAGCCACCTTCAAAACTTTTCTATTGTCTCTTTTACTTAAAAAAACTAGTTAATTTTAGCCGGGAGCGCATTCTAATGGTCATTCATCAATAAACATGGCACACTGGACGGATTATTGGAAAACAATATATTATGATCCTTAATATTCCGCGTGGTTTGGAAAATATATAAATAAAATGCGGCAATTCTCGCACACTCAAGAATTCTACGGTCTGTATAAACAAATAAGATTTCAGATGAACCATATCTTGAAAAGATGATTTAGGGATGGATGATATTATTGCCATGGTTAAGTTCGCCGCCTGGAATCAGGTTTTCAGGTACATCCTGCTGGTTATGGATACATTCCTACTAAAGTATGTGTGGTTACAACCGCTTGAATATAAAGAGATGTCTAAAGTTTACCAGAAGATGTTTCTACACTTCAAAGCGAGTATCTGTAAAGCTTATTACACATAGAGGTACGAGTTTATGTGTGTATGTTGTTTTAAATAAACGATTTTAATTCGTTCTAAAATAATGTGTTGTCCAACATCCTATAAAGAATAAAGATGCATTCACTATTTTCCGCATCTAAGAGCCATTTTTACTTGTAAGACGTGACTTGCACGCTGTTTTTCGTTCGATTAGACGAGTACATATCCACCCGTGTTACACGTTATTGCCGACATTTATAACCAAACGTCAAAGATACGATCCAGAAAGAAGTGCATCTTAATACCTTGATCAAAGGCCCAAATATAAGCCCACTAGACTACTGCCATGATGTTTATAGTTTTAGCCTTAGATTGCTTTTGTGATCGCTCACAAAGGAACGAAGAATTTATGGCAAAACATTAACTAAATTCATTGCTTAAAGGGGCCGTCCAACAGATTTTGGCATGTATTGAAGCTTGTCATTAAATGCTTTAAATGTTTTATATTGATAAATTTAAACATTTGAAATAAAAATCTCCATAAAAAAACAAGAATACAATTTAAAAAAATGAAAAAAAGTAACCCTCAACAGGGCTCGAACCACTGACCCCTGGATTCCTGGAGTAAAAAGCTACTCCACTCGACCATCCACGCTCATGTTTGTAGCGGATGTATTTTTTATCTATATAAGCAATCCTGGAAGTTTCCCAAAATATCGTTTCGCGTCGTGCGACGCTTTATCTGTTGGACAGTCCATTTAAGGACGTATGCTGCAGTCTCAATGCAAATTTTGCTATACCTAGAATTTGATTATTTTTGGTATTTAGCTAGAACCATATGTTGTTGATAGAAAAATAAAATAAAAATCATGGGTCACCAGTGATGTTATTTTTTTATTCGCACTTGAACAACATACCAATTTCAGCATACGTATAAATTAAAAATAAGGCAAACACACACAAATCGAGTAAATAAGTGATACAAAAAAAAACAACTGTTGAAAAACTTCTATCTCTCTCTGTTTACATAATACTGATTTAATTTTACTGCAAATTCATAAAAAAAATGATTTGTCAGGGAAGTAATTTATCAAAAACAACAACCACCGAATTTCACATATGAAAATCAATTCTATGCATATTACTTTTATTGTTATTAAAGTCTTTTCCGAACCTAGATTTTGTCCAAACTTACCCAAATGTTTTATTATTTATTACTTTATAAAAATATAAAAAGAAAAACTAAGGTCATCATGGTCGTTTGTTAACAAGCGCAGTTTTTTTTAAATGCATGTAGTAAAATACAATTAAAAAACATCAAAACAATGTACATGTTTAAGTTCAAAACACATACTCGTCTATGTATGCCAAAGCAAAAGTAGAGTTAGATTTAAATAAAACATAAATAATGTGTATCCAGATCAGCATAATTAGGTTAATACAGCATCCAACACAAGATGTAAGCAATGCAAAACGGGGCATATCAACGGTATTTATTGTAATTCTTAACATGACTTGACCATTTTTTGACTGTAGGCTATGCCAATGCAAAAGACGATTTAAATTTAAATGAAGACCCAAATAATTAATAATATGTATCCATATCAGTAAAAGTAGGTAGTATCCAACTTAAAACAAGATGTATATAATACAATTAAAGGGGAATATCAACGGTATTAATTGTATATTTTGTTTGTTAATCATATAATTATAAATTTTTGGTAGTTTGCTACAGCTATCTTTAGCCTGTATAAAAATGAAACAAAAATCAAGGATCGACGGTGTTGTTTATTTCTCATTAAATATTACGACTGTTTTAATGTGTTTTTACCGCACAAATATGCCAGACAGGACAACATTGAGCACAAAAGTGAAAAAGCTTTTGAGAATAACGTATTCCTCTATAATTATTTATAACTAGGAGTTATATTTAATTTCATATCATAATACATCAAATGTTTATCAAAAAATGATACGTTTTGGGGTATTTTATTTTCTTCTGATTTTCAACATAAAACCCCCAAAATTTATAAACAATTTCATGTTCTTATCATATAACCATTCCGAACATAGATTTTGTTCCAACCTACCAAAAATGATTATCAAACAACAAGAAAACAAAGATAAAATACTAGGTCACCAGAGTCGACACAAACATCTCCTATAATAAGGATGTATCAACCATTTTCCCGTATTATGCTTGCCGTTACAATCACGCTATAAAAAAAGTTTGTGTGGTCTTCGATGATGATGGTCGATTCTTATTGTGCAGTTTATAGGTTAAATATTGTTTGATCAGGTTTCTTTGCTTCTTAATAGTTTATTGTTTGGTGTTATTCCAATATTAATATCGAATATCCGAAACACCATACACTTATTGCGCAACAGGTGTTACAGTATCCGAAAACGCATACACTTATTGCGCAATCGGTGTTACAATAAAAGTAAATTTGCGTGAAACTAAACTGCCGCATACGTTCTTAATAATATTGTATTAAGCCACAAGCAATTTTTTATTACAGTAATTTGTTTTACTCAATAAATCACGAAAAGAGAAAATCGCGGACGTAGCAACGGTTTTATATAACACGAAGTATAATATGTTAACAGTCATAGTTCTTACACTGCTTAGAGACAAAGTTGAAGTGTCATGAACTATTTCAACAAAAGCCTTGTGATTAGTATGCCAGAATCTTCCGTGAGATATGGAATTCATATTCTAGAAATTATCACATAATTTACAAACCCAGTAAACGCATCAGTTGACAGTACGGCATCGGACCTCAGTTTGCTTATTACCAATGTATATGTGCATTAATAAATGTTTGAGATATGATCAGAGATACATTAGGTGAGTTTGACCTTGTTGGTGTTTTTCACAAAAGACCCGTAAGCTACACCCGTGTACCACGAGGGGCGTTAGCTTCTATATAGGAAAGCAAAACGAGACGTCGACCACTTGAGCTCGTGCTGTTTCAACGATGTTGAGTGCTAACGTTATCGTTTTGGTCTCATTTTGGATACCCGTGGCGGCCTCCCAAGTTGCCCCGGAACCAGCGTGCTCCCGTTTCCACTACGAGGAGCAGCTCCTGAAGAAGATGGTCCGGATGGAGTTCAACATGGAGCGTGTGCTGGAACGTGTGGACGCCGTGCAAGAGGCGACACGGAACACGTCAGGTAGGTGGAGAATAAACTGAATTATTTATAGAACGATGTTAGGGGATTTCTATGCAACTGAACTAATTGTGTCCGTTGATGTTTTTGTTCTGAGTACATAAAATTAGCAAATCTATGAACATATTTTATGCATGTGCTCTTGTTTATTCCATGCTGACTTTTACACATGAACTCTGTCAATCATTACATTATGCGTTGTTTTTTTCCTAAATAAAGTAATTAGAGATCTACCAATTTTCCTTGCTCGCTTTTGTTAAATTTGCTCGGTAATAAGCATAATGAATAAAAATTGTGGCTCAATACATGCACTGGGCAATCATATATCGCAACATGCATGTACGTGTCTGCAGTAAACCAATAAAATGTTTTGTTCTTACAACATTGTATAATGATAAGCTATGTGTTATTCTAAGTACAGCTAATAAATCACACATACATATTTAATTGACTTTAATTGAAGTTATGTTATTATTATTATTTTTTATGATTACGTAATCCGTCTTGTTAAAAATGTAAATTCTGGAGTGTTTTTGTCGATCACGTCCGCTTGTTAGCACGCTCAGTCATAATCACATTAGTCTAACATAGACGTAATTGCGCACACTAACAAAGAGAAGGAACGGGACAAAAATAAAGTGTACGTCATTGCGCACATTAGCAAATATAAGGACCGTGAATTAAATGAGGGTTTGCCGACGTTTAAGATAAACTAAGAGCTTTATTTGAGTAATCCATTGAACATTGAATTACACTTTTCATTCTTGTGGTTAATGTTAAAGATTTTTTTGTCGGAGATTTTCGTCTGTATTACACACTTCAAATTAATTCGCAAAACAACGCTTTTAATGTAATAAATGCATATTACATACCGTCGATGACTCTACATTTTGACATGATTGAAAACCCGCCTCTCCCAATCCTGTGGATATTTGTTGTATTAATCATATATTGACAGTGCGTTTACATGATTAAACATTGCACTTTCAACAAAACCACTGTACGTAATGATTTACTTTTTTTAATCCCTTATTTGGAAAATACAGAAATCACCGTACAATTTAACGACTTTACTAGACCCGTTTGTAGTATAATTTTATGATATGTATTTTTATGGATGAAATGTGTGGACATCAAAATGTGCGACTCTTATTGGTTGTTTTATCACGTGCTTTACGAATTGTTTACACGCTCTATATAGAATATATTCTCCAGCATATTGAGTGTCATAAAACTCATTTCAGATGTTTATGCTTATTCATGAAATAATAATCATGTACATTAACTAAGCAATAAAGCGAAACACTGGCAACCATCATATTCAGTTATTGGCTCATCTTCGAATATGCGTCATTGACATGCACTCCATAACAACAGCGTCATTGACCTGCACTCCATAACAACAGCGTCATTGACATGCACTCCATAACCACAGCGATCATTGACATGCACTCCATAACCACAGCGATCATTGACATGCACTCCACAACAGCAGCGATATGCGTCATTGACATGCACTCTATAACCACAGCGATATGCGTCATTGACATGCACTCTATAGCAACAGCGATATGCGTCATTGACATGCACTCTATAACCACAGCGATATGCGTCACTGACATGCACTCTATAACAACAGCGATATATGCGTCATTGACATGCACTCTATAACCACAGCGATATGCGTCATTGACATGCACTCTATAACAACAGCGTCATTGACATGCACTCCATAACCACAGCGATATGCGTCATTGACATGCACTCCATAACAACAGCGATTTGAACTAAGTGAATTCTGATCATCCAAAACAGTCAATTGTCATAAGTATTCATTTTTTATGGATGATTTTTTGTTTGATAATATATTTTAAATAATCGAAAGTCTAAGTTTCATCATAAGACGGATGGTCGTAATTTGGAAGCGTTTTGAAATCAATATATGTAGAAGCTGCCTTACTTGATGTCACGCTATTTCTCAATAATAAGGAACACAGAAATATGAAAAAAACGTATTTTGTAATATGTTTCGTACACACAGTTCTATTTTATTTTCACACAATATAATACTTTTGGCGTCTTTTAATGNCAAAACAGTCAATTGTCATAAGTATTCATTTTTCATGGATGATGGTCGTCATTTGGAAGCGTTTTGAAATCAATATATGTAGAAGCTGCCTAACTCGACAACATGACTCAAAAACAGTGTACGATTACATAAATGTTGCTGTACGCTTAAGCCATAAATTAACAAAAAGTGTTAAAAAAATTAACACTGTGAATAATTATATTCTTAAGGGTATGTCATGTTGCCGTAGCCATAATTTAAAAAGGTTTACAAATATCTTTTATATCGATAATTACTATATTCTTAAAGTTATGGCAAATTACTTCATGAATATGTAATATACAGTATAACACTGTGCGTTTAACGTAGGATTGACGCACGATGTGTGCACGGTACACTTTTGACTGGTGTTTGACTCAGAACCGACGCATCAACTAGAGCTTGCGCTAATATCACTTGCTTCGTTTGCGGCGACCTTGAGATTATGGAAAATACGTACGGTCATCGTACGTCCGACGCATGTGTTCGACGAAACTCTCGACGCAAGTACGGTCGACACATCCCGGTTATGACCAAGGCTTTACAAACATATATGTTTCAAATTATATTTTATAGGCCTAAGACTACTAAATGGATGTGTGAAAATTAGGTATGGCAAAAATAAAATAAAAATAAATTCGAATATTTTAATAACCGAATATCCGAATATCAATTTTATCTTTTTGTAACCATCCCGAGAAAAAAAAAAATATTTTGCTTTTCCATAATCGTGGTAATGTAACTGTAGTTTGAACGAATTCGCTAGAATACCGGACATTTTGTCAATCCATTGTCTTCCAATTTGTTAGGTATTTGTATGACTGCTGACAGTTTATTATAAAGTAGAAGTTAACGTTCGCTTATTACATGACATGTGACGAATCGCAATATTTACAATTGAGGAAAACGAGTCACTTTGCAAAATCACACAATCGCTCTTTTCTCCTTTCACATTGTTGTTTTACTTTTACATAGAATCGAAAAAAAACACACAAAATATAAAGAATCATCATGCATTTTCCTTTTAACATATGATATATCTGCTGTGTGATACTGTCTGTTCTCATTTCATCACGTGCTTTATAATGTAGTGAATATTGGTTTCATTTAAATATTGATTATAATTGAATGTATGTAAACAGTTAGTACAATTTCACTAGATACATGCAATACGTTATTGTTTGTTCAATACAGACTTAAAGTAAGGCTTGTATAACAAGACAATTACGTGCACTTTCTGTATAATTGATAGCTAGTGTTTTGAACGTGATATATGTAATATACGAAGTTAACTCAAATTAAAAATACACTACTACGTGATGCGTATATAAACAAAGGCTATGACAACAGTTTGTACATATGTATTGCATTTATTTTTTATTTAACAGATGTATACGATGGTTAGGTTTCTTCATGAAAAAGTTAATGAGATATTTTATATTTCTCAATTGTACATATGGTTACACAAAACATGGATAATTTTAAATACATTTAATACCATGCAAACGAGTTGTACGAGCAATTATTAATGTCTATAAATATGTGCATTGGTTTTAGTTGAAGATTTGGTTTTAAGTTGTGTTAAATGAACTGTGTGTATACACTTTCAACTGTATTAAAGAGGTGTTTAAGAGAATATACATATGCTTTCAGTCATGGAATCCATTAAATACATATATAAACGGTAGACACACACGTTCTCCAAAATTCAATAACAATGCTCAAAGACTCGTTATTATCACTGCGTAAAATATTCGATACAACAGGAATAAGGATATATGAAAGATAAAAAAGTCTGCCTGCATATATTAAAATGCGTTATGTTAGTTTTACCTTTAATATGTCTACAAATACTAGTAATAAGACGACACACGGACATTAAGCTAGTGTATCGGTAAAAAGCAATTGTTGATTTTTTTAATAATTATTTTAATATTTATGTCCTCTGCAACTTAAAAGGGATTGACATACCAAATATAATGAACTTTTACAGTTAAATAAAAAAAAGTTATTAAATATTAGGTAATCCTTATACCGGTTTGAACCTTGGGAATACCGATATAAAAGCCGACGTCGAAAAATAACGCGGGAGTTTTGTTTAAAGGTACACTACCTTTAACGCGCAGTTCAAGCATTATATGCACGAATGCCCAGTATAGCAGCATACACGTCACATGATGAGCGTTACGCTTCAACAAAGGTTTTAGATTATAATTTTAAATTAAGATCGCCGTGGCGTAGTGGATATGGTGTCCGCCTAGCGATCGGGAGGTCATGGGTTCGAACCCCACTAGGAGCGTTCCTTTGATCTACCCCAAAGACACCAAGTACTGGTTCTAGTCCCCGGAAACGGACTCGAGCGCGTTTATATAAGCCTACGGCTTTCGATGCAATCGAGCTAAAATAAATATGTTTAAACTAAATTTAAACTAACAAAGGTGTTGAAATCAACAAATGTTGTCATTTTCTCCTTGCATAGAAACGTAATCGTGATTAACTTCAGTTGAGTATATAGATTATTTATGTGTATGTATGTGTGTGTATGTGCATTAAAGCCTACACGTGATCATGTGCAATTTTAGTGTTTGCAAGTCGTATGACCACTATGCGGATCCGTCAATACAATACACTTATGTTGAATCAACAAACACGAATTAATGATAAAGCATCGGCTAGCAAATATTAAAAGGATTTGTTAACAGATTTTCGTATTTAAAAAAAATGTCATAAAATGTGCTTACTTACAAATCTATAATGTTTGAATAGTATTATATAATTACAATTGCAAGGACAAAAAAGTAGATTTTGTAATCAGGAGTGTTATTTTGCTTATTTAAACATAATGTATATATACTCTTGGTCGAATCTATGGTAATTTTTTAGAAAATCTTCATTTTGCTAAACTGTGAAAAAGTTCCTTTAACTCGATATGCAAGTTTCGTGCCAGTGTGTCGAGGCAGTCGACATATACAAGTATTATTTAGTATAGAAAGGTTTAACCATGTAACAGGTTTTACACATTAGCAAAACAAATAGTATACTTAAATGTACGCAAACGTTTCAAAACATTACTATAAAAAGATGGATATATCGGAATAATTTAAACAAAGATGTTTTATATTTTGTTATATTCCTAAACCAACCTGGTTGTGTGACTTAATAAAAAAAAATTGTAACGACTTACATGCATATGGCTTTGAAAATGTAACGTGTAATGGGTCTATACAAACATAGATTATTCCACATATTCTTGTCCTTAATGTTAACACAAACTATGATCATGATATTATTTTGAAGAACATAAATCATTAAAGAACCGACTTAAAGGGACTGTCCACTAGATAAAGCGTCGCGCGACGCGAAACGATATTTTGGGAACCTACGAGGATTGCTTATATAGCTAAAAAATACATCCGCTTTAAACATGAGCGTCCGTGGTCGAGTGGTCTAAACAGGTAGCTTTTTACTCTAGGACTCCAGGAATCCGGGGGTCAGTGGTTCGAGCCCTGTTGAGGGTTACTTTTTTTCCTTTTTTTAAATTGTATTCTTGTTTTTACTGGGGATTTTTAGTTCAAATGTTTAAATTTATCAATATAAAGCATTTAAAGCATTTAATGACAAGCTTCAATACATGCCAAAATCTAGTGGACAGTCCCTTTAACCCTTCAAAGGGACTTGTTCACAGATATTTGCATTTTTTGAAGTTTTTCATTTAATGCTTTAAATTGATAAATTTAAACAGCGGACATAAAGTGCTCCAGTATAAAAGAAAAATAAAATTAAAGAAAGAAAGAAAAAAAGTAAGCCGCACCTGGGTTCGAACCACTGACCCTTGGAGTAAAAATTAAAAATCAAACAAAAAAATAATATAAACACGTACTGTCACAACAACAACGATAACAACAACAAATATGGCGGAACCTGTATCGTCAAACACGGACGAAGAAGGTAAAATATGTTTTTATTGTTAGTCTCAATAGTGCGTACGATTTTGGTAAAAGAAGGTTAAAAAACTGTATTACTGATCAAATGATTCGTTTTCGTTACATAAGTGTATTCATATACATCACCAGCGATTTTTTTTTCCAATTTGGAAAAGTACCTGTACCTGTCCATTTGGGAAAAGTTGAGTCGTGAAAACCTCGAAATTGGGAAAAATCGAGTCGTGAAAACCCTGAAATTGGGAAAATTCGCGTCGTGAAGTCTTCAAATTGGGAAATTGGTGAATTTGATTTTTTGTTAACAAACACGTTAAAATTGAGAATAACTGACGTCAAGTTGTTAATATTATATTTACTTAAGTTCTAGAAATAGAGCTGCATAAGTAAATTAACTATTTTTTTTTTTTTTTTTTTTTTTTAATACCTTTAATTGGGAAATTTGTAATTTTTCCCTGATTTCGGAACTTTACAAAGAAGAAAAAAATCGATGATCACAGAACGCGTAAATAATCGTTCTCTCGTTTACAGACAGAGTTCAAAATTAAAAGCCACGTTGAATTCAGAATTAATGTTAGTATTCGGGCAAATAAATTAAATTTATCATCAGCATTGGAGTACTGCTATCATTTAAATAAAAAACATTACAGTATGTTTTTACTTTCCTCATAATGGCAACTTTATTTCTTGGCAGGCAAATCAAGATGCTATGCATTTATTGACATATTTATTATTGTGTGTTGTTATATGACAATGAAATGTATTATTCACTAAAATGCATTTGAATGGTACTGGGAGTTTATAAATTTAAACCCAAAACTCATCATTAATGTCAGTTTCTTCTGCACAGCTATTTTATTAATAAACTGAATAACAAAAACATTTTTGAAAATAGTAACACAATTGTGTAACTCATGGAGTCAAATGCATGTAGTGGGCGCCAGACAACTCGTCCCAATACCAACTTGCCCCAATCATATTTTCGTGCATCTAATTGTTTCTTTATTTAAATAATTTTATCTTCATATTCTTTGTTAAGTTAGCGAGGCAGGTATATATTGTAATAAATGTGTATTTCAACAGTACATTGTATTTTGAATAAATCAAATACAGGACACCTGAAATGCATGTAGCATTATATTTGTAAAAGCCGAAAATATGCTGAATATTCCTTTTTTCCATTGTTTTGAATATTCTCAAGATTTGATTTCCTGAATGTCGAAGAAATCTTATAAGATACAATACCAGATATTTACAATGCACTTATTTAATAGGGACCATAAATAGTTAAACATGTGGTTTAAATTGTGTATTTACTTTTTCAATAGGATACAAACATAATTAAACCAAGAAGTTCATGAAGAAGGGATCACTGGATTTTGTCACTTAGGTGCAACAAACAGAAAAGGTATACTTATATAGATGAATTTTTCTGTTGATTTCATTTGAGAATATTGAAATAATTTGTAGATAATGTTTTCAGATATAAAGACTAGTTGTGGTTTCATTTAAAAAAAAATATATGTCATTTCACAATAATCTTGAAGGGAAACGGAAAGAACCACAGTTCAACGAACTAATTGTTGCTATAAAACAAAATCTTTGTATTTAAAACATGACTCATCAACTTTAACATCTTCTGCCAGTGATGAATCTGATAAGCCAGTGCGTACTGGCAAAGAAACAAGGAAGCGAGAACCTGGCAAAGAGAGTATTGGGTTGCTACATGAGAAAGAATTTTAAATAATGATCCTACACTATACTAGTTGAATATTGAAATTTCACAAAAAAAACTGCCATAAATGTTTAAAAATGGTGTCATGAAAAATAAAAAAAATCTATTTGTACATGTCGTTACATCTTATGTAAAAATTCTTAGCTTTATGTAGAAAACATTTATTAATTGTATTTTGTTTAAATGCAAAAATGTTTTTTCTAGGATATCATAGACCACCTTACTTATACGGAAGCATAGGAGCTGTTGAAGGAAATTGAAGACCAGACAGCCAGCAGTTATCCCTGACAGCCTTTCCTGGCCCAACTTGGACCATCCTCAAGCTAATCATGACGGTGTGTTTGCAATTATTGTCCATTTGGTGGACCATGATGAAGACCAGCTGTGTTGTTACATGGCCTCACAATCTGTACAAGCCAGAGACCAGTATGTTTACTGTTGTTGAATATATCCCATTAATATGCATTTTATCTATACAATTTTTTTTTATTTTTCTGTGGGCCTGTTAAACTTATTAAAATATTATCACATTTTATCACATTACTGATTTGTATGTATAAGCATTAGTATAACATTATGATGACAGAACAGTCAACCATAATGTCACACATTTGGTCACGCCTTCATATTCACAAATAAATTCAAGCATCATTTCCAATAATAAGGTCATCTACTGACAGAAAAAAAAGCCAGGGTTACACATGCACTTTCATACTCAATGGTATACATGATTAAATCCTATAAAAACCATGCTGCCAAATTCACACAACATGTTCCTATCCATATTCAGTTATCATTGATTTCAGCTTTGTCAAGTTTTTAATTCATAGTAATGGTATGTTGAAGTTAGTTAAAACAACATAGTTACATACACCATGTGCCAATTTGTATGATTTAATCTACATATTGGTTCCGGGTTGCTTGCCTATTGGATATTGCAGTTCCTCGGTAGCCGCAGATGGATGAGGGGCAATTTTGTAGAGACAATCGGCTTTGGATAAGCTGGATCAACAAGGAACTTTGATCGAAGAGGTTTTTCATTGTTGATCTATGTGAACTCTCAAGCACGGCATATACGTGTATCCCTTCTTTTCATTGATTGGCACCACTGTCCAATTGTTGGCTGCCTTCAATTCACTCTGAAATTACATATTAGCATATTTGTAATTTTGAAATGTACACTAAAACTTATAATAAAAACTATGTATTAAATTTGTTTGCTATTTTAAACATTATTTTTATTCATATCATGCAAATCAGTTAACATACCAATACTTTTCTGGGCTACTTGATTCACCAGTATTAACTTATGAACCTGCCAATACTTTTCTGAGCTACTTGATTCACCAGTATTCATGTATGATGAATTTATCATACGTGTATCACTCACCGACAATTACTGTACTACTAGATATTGGAGGAAAATGGTATTGAAATAATTTTATGACCAATCACCATGCAAGTTATGTGGACGGTCCAGAAAACAATACAGCTATCGGATATCCTCTGGTTTTCATAACGTAATAATTTTAAAGTTTCTTGTAAAAAATTATATTACCAATGAAGCACATATAATCTTCTTTAATATAAATATATTATTTTATCAATTAAAATCTACTTAGAACAGGATTGTTTGCGTACTCTTAGAAAGATGTCATCTCTCCAGTTCCTGACACATGACCAGGTGTGGTACTTCCTTGCGACACAAATGACAGGCCAGGACATGGTGGGGGCTGATGACCGTGCATAGTTGAAGAGCTTGCTGTTCTACAATTATGCTGAACAGTTAAACTTGCAACAGTTTGACCTTCGCGTCTTTCTAAATACCTTAAAAAGAAGGGTTGTCTTAATTTACCGACAGAATATAAAATCGATCATATATTAATTAAAAGAAACAACAAAAACGATGCTAAATTGAGGGAATAAACTGTAAAATAATAATATATTATATCCTGATAATTGATTACATAATATAATATATACATTTGCGTACCAGTATATTTTATAATATACCGAAGAAATTAATCATTCATAATTCATCATTTATCATTAATTTTATGCTTCATTTGACTCGTGTTGAAGTGTTAATTATAAGTTATAACGAATTCATTAAGGTTAATGTAAAGTGTAAAAAGGCGTATTCTTCACATAGGAATACTTCAATAAATATTATGGCAATAAATTCAATTTATATGTCAATAGGCTCGTACTACTTGTAGAACATATCAGTAAATAATAATAAAAAAAAACGATGAAAAATGTTGCTTTTGAAGAAATATACAGCGCATGCATGAAATTATCAAAATAACAAACGGAGGTAAATTGAACAAATTGCTTTGGTCAAAATATTGTACACACTTACTTTTAGGTACTATAATTGAAAGTTCCACGCAACACACACCAACAATCCTAAAATATAAAAATATGCAAAAGAAAAACATAAAAAATGTAAAAAAAATAAAAAAATGGGAACTACTTTAAGTATGGTGGACCAATTGTGATATCATAAAATGACTTTTTTCATTTGTTGGAAAAGTTACTATATTTTTCTTTCAATGATAAGGAGAGTACTAAGATATGAAATATTTTTCCTGCGTGTGAAATTTCATAATATAAGGATGGTTATTACACAATATGCAAGATGAAATGATGGCGCTTATTATCAATCACAGTGCAACATTAATTGTTTGAATATATATGTGAATTTAGCCTATAAATCGAAAAACTCAAATGATTCTTCCTTAAAGTCTTCTACAAGAGGGTCAATCATATATTCTTCGTCATCGATGTCATACAGCACTTCATACACAGCATTAGAATGCCCATCTACTCCAGACAATAGGGATGTTACACAGCCAGTATACCACTCTGTTTTGTCAGAATCGTTAGACAACTTCCATTTATGTTTAATTTGTCTACCAAGAAACTTTCTTTTTGTAGACGCTGCTCGTTTACAAATGAAATATGTAACAGAAACAAAATTAACAATTCGTTAAATTAAGAACTAGTGCCGGTTTATACATTGATGATTATATGCAAACATATATAGGTATATATTGGATCTCTCAATAGTTGTCACAAAACATAGAATTTCATTTAACAAGTTTATCCGTTTATCCAAAACATTTAAAACCAGCCTCTAGCGAGCTTTATAGAATTTTGTTTAACGAGTTTCATAAAATTTTTGTATCATTCTACAACGAATTAACCCTTAAAAGAATGAACATCTATGCAATGAATGAACACTTGTATTTATTTCTATGTTATTACCCTGCAGTATTCCTATCTGATGATACTGTTCTAATCTTCTCCCTCACAGTGGTAGGTGATTTGCATCTGGAAGTATTTTTCTTACGTGATGTAACCGAACTTTTACTAACAGACGTTGGCTTGGTTGTATCTTCAAACTGAAACAAGAAATCACGTTTTAATGTTCACTGTTTTGCATATACATTCTACAGTAGAGATTAACAAGACAAATATTTGCACACCGAGAAACATTAATTGACAGATAGGGATACATTGTATCCAAATGCTAGTCAACATTTTTATTGTTGGTATATCTTAACATGGAGCAAACTTAGTGAAAACCGCTATAGATTGGAACCAACTCGATAAAGTGAGTGTAGAGACATTACATTGTTTCAGGGTAGCCATTCCTTTTTATCATATTTCTATTAATTAATATATATGATTTAAGTCGCACCTCACCTTCTGGTGTTCTATGCTGTCAAAGATCTTTCAACGTAAGAAAGCAGAACATATTGTAACCTACCCATACCCCATGCTCTCTTATTCCAGGAATTTTCCTGTGTCTCGGACAAGCTAACTCTGGCAATAAAACCTTACAATAAAATGCCTTAAGCTTTTTGGAATCCATGATTCCCAAAGGGAATTATCCTTATAAATTGTTTCTACATGGAGTTGATATGGGTCTGTGGTTCTGACTATAGTCTATCCAGGGTAGATTGCAGATATGCAATAAACCTTGACACTGATAATAATAATTGTGGTTAAGTTTTAATTTCATTTCTTTCCTTTTCTATACCTTAGAGGAAATTTCTGTTTGTATTGGCAGCTTGAAATAAGTTTTTTTTTTTTTTTTTTTTTTAAACATTTTTCACTTCAATAAGTGCTGCCCTGCTGTTGTTGATTACAACGATTCCATCAGGACTTTCACCTAAAAATGTATGTTCAGGATTAATAAATAATCCACATCCGTTAACAATTACATTAATTTCTTGTTCAGCTTTAAAAAAAAATATATTCATGAATGGTATTTCTTTCTTGTTGTTATCCAAAAACTGTGAATGCATTCCCTTTAAAAATTTTGTAAAGAAGTTGTTCCACAATTTTTCCCACAGATATTGATGTTTTCCTTTTCAAAATTAGTCCAAAATTGAATGCTGTTAATCTTTGTTTTTCTTTCTTGATGCCAAACTTGAGAATTTGATTGATCTTCAATTAGGGTTGTAATGACATTAAGTTTATAACTTGAGATGTTAATGTGATGAGACATGTACTGGTCACATTTGGTGTTCAAAACAGATGCAGCAACATCATCTTCACACTGAATAGCCTCATTTCAGTAAGATGACTTGGCAGACTTTGAGGTACTCTCTTGAGCAGCAGACACTTTCCTTTCCCACCTATTAGCTTGCGCTTGTGGCTGGGATTTAGACTTATTAGAAAGTGAAAATTGCTTTTCCCTTTACTCGTAGAGTTTGATGAAGTGGTATCCTGGTGAGGAGTCTGTCACCTGTTTCCAAACAGTGGGAGACCACTGTGGTCCGACATTCATTCTCACAAACATCCACCTTAATACCTAGAATGTCATGACCCACGATTACACAAGTTGTATACTTTGCCTCCGTCAAATTTGGTGCGCATGTGCATTCAACACTCAGCCAAATTAGGTATTGTATAATTGATGAGTCTTTTACTTTTACTAGCAACTCTGTCAAGCAATACTGAAATGTCACTCAACATATCTGATTTAAGAACTGAATACGAAAGTGTTGAAGATTATCTTGAAATTTCCTGATATTTTAAAGATGTTCCTTCTTTCCAAAGTAAATTCGTTAGTATACATAAGTCAGAAGGTTCATCTAGTGCAGTGGAATCATTAGGGTAGGATGTTGTTTGGTTAATAGGTGGATGTGATTTTGTTACAGAAATCTGAACAGTTGTTGTGGTTTCCAAAAATGTGGTGAACTGAGTTTCGGATGTCTTTTTCTAACTTGATGGAGGCATGATGTAGATTTTCTTCTTTGGATCTTATCCGGATAGCACATCTGACAGCACTTACTAATTGAATTCGAATCGCTTTTGTAAGATTGTTCATACCTTTGTTATGAGGATTAGCCTCCACTAGTTTTTCCAAATTGGATCGAAGACACTTACAAAAATGATTAGAACATTCTAATTTCTGAACATAACTTCCCCAAACTGGAATTTCTTCATTTATTTTGGCATACACTGAAGATTCACCATCACCAAGTAACCACATATACCGTAATCCATGCAGTTTCTATGCCACACGGAATCCCTCAGGGTGATATCAGCTTCCATGGCTTGAGAATTGGAGTTCCAGTACTTGAAGCATTGGTGATGTGGTACTGGTTGCTGATTATTTTCAGCATGTGAGCATATGTAACAGTACGTGTTTCTTATACCAATGAACACAATTTTACCAGTTCTTTGTCCAATAATAATGGCACACCACCTAAAAATAGATAAATTTATTTCACTATAAAGTAGTAATGGCACTTAACATGAACCTTAAATTGATACGAACATCTAGAGGCATAAAGGCTTATTTTAAAACGCGAAAGGAACAAATTATGTTATCAGTACGTGTCTAGTTTCGTTGCAGAGTAAACTATCCATACGATTAAACTAAATACCTATCCAAACTTTTGCTAAAAGTCCTTTGTAAACACGCAACATTTGCCAAAAAATAAGACGTAACTTCTGAATTATAGAACTTACATTTCGTGTGTTTAAGCCATAATACTGTCTTCGTCTGTTCCAGCAATACTTCTATGGTTCTGTAAACACTCAGTCTGATCGCCAAGATTGATTAATTTCGAGCGAAAGCCTCGGGCTTTTGTTTCTCTTTTTTACACTTTCGATCACAGATTTTGTCCGATACATTGTTTGTTAACCAAAAGCGGATATATGCGCAGCGCGCAGGCGCATGCTGTATTCTTGTATACTAGCTGGGATCGGGTGCTGGTAGTTTTGTCTAATACTCGTTTCGTCTAACTTATCGGTAATAACAGATGTGAAGTCGTTTCGTCAAACCGATGTGGTCAGTTTGTCTAAGTGTGAATTTGTATTGTTATCTGGTTCCCACTATAGTCTTCGTTTAAAACTTCTAATTAGATTAATTATTAAAGGTGTCTGGACATCTCGGACCCAAGAAATAACGGCCCCCGGCCGTTTTCCCAGACTTCTCGGACCCCAGAAATTTCGGACCCCAAGTGAAGACATCTCGGACACCAAACAATGATTAATGCTACTGTTCCCTCTAACAACGATGATTATTGCTAATGTTTATATAACACTCAGTTGTTCAATTATGTTTATTTGGCAATTTACTAAATTTGCTGCTAGTTGATTTGCCATTATGGTATTCTATATGTATTTTGAAGAAATAAACGATGTGTTCTCTTCTGTTGCTTACTTAAATATTGATTAAATTTGCTGTTTGATATTTTGCAGTTATTGCATCGTATTTGTATTTTGATAAAATGGACGATGTGTTCTTTTCTGATTTTCACTTGAATGTTATTGTACTGTTCAGTATGCGTTATATTTACAATAAATAATACGTGATACAAAAATACATATGCAAATAAAACCTCGACATAAAAAGACGATCGTAATTAATAATAATCAATAGTTATTAGTAATTAATAAAACGAAACTTTAATTTCAATTTTTCGCAACTTTCAAGATATTCTTTACTTATCGAATTTAATAATTGCAATGACTTAATTTCAAAGAACCGAAATGTTTCCTTTTTTGGTTTCTCTGATTCAGCACCTTAATTTTGATGCATGTTTCTCACAACACAGATATTAAATTAATGTCGCTAATTAATTCAGAATAAAAAAGTACTAAGTTATTTAGAAATACAAAAGAAATACAAAAATACAAATAATTCGCAAATAAGATAATAACATTGCACGACTTTATAAATAAAATGTTATATTTGTTAGTACACTTTATTCATTATTAGTATATATTGCATACGCTGATGAATCTATGTATGAAACAATGACAGAAATGGAGCTAGTGTGTAAAGTTTGTTACTGTGATAATTTGATTTTTTTTACATGCAATTTGAAAATAAATGTTTAAGTATTTATCCCTATGAACGTGTGCGTGTTCCCGTGGCATCCGCCGCCGGCAACATGGAATTGCCTTCGTTGCATGCAGCCGTCTTACGCACAAGTCCCGTGCTACAGGTAAGTGTTTTCATTAAATTTGCTTAATGCAGGCTAAATTAATATTGCTTGTGTAAAGTTATGCAACTTATTATATTGACAAGTGAAATGGGACGGATTGGATAGGCTGAAAGGGACGGTCAACCACGAATGACAAAAAAAAAGAAAAGTTCCAAAATACCGTATTTTTTCACAATTATTAGTTTATATTGATTAAAATATCACGACTGGTATATTACATTAATTGCAAAAAAGTTGTTAAGTTTTCATATTTTCAGTATATTCGGTAATAAATTTTACTGTGTATGTCTACCAGGTAACTACAAGTTAACTATAAATCACGCAAGTAGATTGATCATCCTCGTCACGTGGTAAACCCAGGATTGCAAATTGTGCATGCGAAGTGAATTGTATATATATTATATATATAATGATCAATCTACTTGCGTTATTTATAGTGTGTATATTGTTATGTCACCTATTTTCGCGATGTACTTTCGATTTCACATCGCGAAATTTTATTACCGAATATACTGAAAATATGAACTTTTTTCAAGTAATGTAATATACCAGTCGTGATATTTTAATCAATATAAATTAATAATTGTAAAAAAAACGGTATTTTAGAACTTTTCTTTTCTCGTCATTCGTAGTTGACAGTCCCTTTAATATAATATATAATTTGTATCACATTTGCAAATAATCAGGAGCCTCTAAAAAGCACTATATACGTGTAATATGAAAAGGAAACTTTTTAGGGATAACTGCGGTAGAGTATATGGTGGCTGTTCGGGAGCAGAGGGATATTTGGTTCACCTGTACGGAATGCACATCTTCGACGACGCCCATCTCCGCATCAGCGTCGACGGCGGATTCCACGGACACTCAGTCGGAACCGGACGTGTCTTCGGTCGTTTCGAACTACACTTTCGATCTCAGGTACTTACTGCATACTTCGACCGACAGTGAGGTGTTAAAGTCCACTGCCGTGGTTTCCATGGATACTCAGTCGGAAGCGGATGTTTCTTCCTTCGATGAGAGTACCTCGACGGAATCACTCGACCAGTCTGAGATCCCATTTGATGTGACACACGGCTCTTCAGAAGACGAAACAGTCATTTATTAGAGGTTTGTGTGGGTTGTGTTTGATTTCATTTTTTATGGTGAAGTTCTTGTATTGATGTGTTTTTTTGTTGTTGCATTTTCAGCATAATATTGCTTTACTTTCAGATCCTTGGAAGAACGAATGCTTTCATTCCAAACAACAAGCACAATGGACGATGTGCAAGTGTGAAGCAGTTCCACGACCAGTACAGCAGCAGTGGAACACACAATCACCCCGTCGATCCTGGAGCACGGAAGAAAGTAACAATGACACGAAAAGTGAAAGCGATGTCAATAGAAGATGTATTCAAGTCTGCAGCAGCAATCGTCGAGTCCGTCATGTCTAAAGAGGTGACAGACAACGACGTGTGTCTACCCAAACCATCGTTGTTAATTCGAATTGCCAACCGGTACCGACAAGCCCTTCGTCCCCAAGATCCAACTACATGTACAATCGAATTTGATGTAAGTACTAGTTTCTTTTCTATGTGAAGATCAATTAATAAAGTAATAATTATTTGCATTTGTCAAAATGTGCATATATATCTATTACATGCAGCCATTTTATGTTTAAGATCGATACAAATTTCATCTGCGACGACCTTCTCATCGACGATGTCCGTGTAAAGGTAGAGCGACATCTACTTTTCGCGAAACAGGATCAACTTCAATTGTTGTGTCAAGCACGTCGGTGGTATATGGACGGGACCTTCAAATTGGTTAAACACCCGTTTACCAACGGAATACTATCCGTGCATTCGTGAAGAAGGGAGAAGACACGAAGCAAGTGCCACTAGTGTATATGTTGATATCCCGACGAAGAAAAAAAGACTATATAGCAGTGCTAGAGAGCCTCCGCAGAAAGCTACCCCAGCGACCGTTGGTAGAATATTTCATGTTGGATTTCGAAGCAGGTATGAATTTAGTATCAGAATTAGTACTTTGAATTTACATACAGAATTAAATAAAACTTACAATATAATAATACAATTCAAAAAAGAAATTCACATTTCAAATTATTTATAATTTTAATACAATATGTAATACAAAAAAAAACATAATAAACTAATATTTATGCACATAGAATTATTGTTAACTTAATTTTTTCCAGCATCTTGGCAAGCCATCCGGGAGCAGTTTCCAGGCTGTGTGTTAAAGGGATCTGCCTTCCACTGGGGTCAGCGCGTCTACAGGAAGATCGTGACCGAGGGATTGCAGACAACATACACAGAGAAGGGAAATGTATATCTGTTTCTAACACATGAACACATCACACCCACCTTCAATACACTAGCATCACAAGTAGCGGATGTTGGCGGACCAGTCAACAGAGTGATGGAATACGTTGGACGCACATGGGTGAATGGGACAATGTGGACCCCAGAGCACCGGAATGTTTTCCGCGAGACGGTGCGCACAGACAATGATGTTGAAGGGTGGCATTGTAGAATGAACTTCAGAGCTGGTCGGTCGGACCTGGGGCTGTATGTTCTTGTGCCCTTCCTGCGCGCTCAGGCACAGACAGTGAGCTTTAAGGTCCGTCTCGTATCCAAACAAATGATTGACTGCGACACGACGAAAACGTTACAAGGACGTACATGAACGACTGTTCGATGCTTGGGACGCGTACGAATTAGGGGACATAACTACAACTCAGCTGTTGAGAACTTGTAGCCACATCCAAGGACTGGGACCGGACAAGACGCACGACGCTATTCACGACGAAGATGTATAATCGGGAGAGCTGTTAATTAAAATGGACGATGTAAATAATGTTTATATGTAAATATAGACTTCTATACAAATATCATACGTAACCATTATTCTTTTTTATGTTATGACGATATAATAATAACGAAGAACTTGTGTGCTTGCAGTATCATGGCTCGTTTGTCATATGTTTAAATTATGTATATGATATATGCTATTGTATATTTTCTGTGTAAAGATGAAAAATAAATTCAACCACATAGTCTTCAAGTTATTTAATTTTTAATTTAAATTTACATATCAATGCTGTAATTGCGGATTGAAAACAGACGATAGTGTGAACCAGATAACAATACACATTCACACTTTAGACGAACTGACCACATCGATTTGACCAAACGACTTCACATCTGTTATTACCGATAAGTAAGACGAAACGGGGATTAGACGAAACGACAGTAAACCGCTGGGATCCCATACACAACTTCCGGCTATAAATAACTCGTTTCGCGTCTGAGACGCTTTATAATTTTCAGGTTTTCAAATCGTCAAAAGCTGCATATAATGGATATTTTAGAGCATGGTACATTTTTGGTAGTAATGTCTTATCGCAAATATCTACAATGAAAATGTGCAAATCCGAAACAATTCTTTTCAATTTTGTCAATTTATTAAAACGTGAACAAGTCCATTTAAAGAAGACCTGCACAATAACATATCAAAAAACATTCCAACTAAACTAATAAAAAGCAACAATAAACTTCCTTGGGTATCCAAAGAATTAAAAACAAAAATGAACACATATAAACGCCAACATCTTAAATCTCAACAACTAAACCGTAAAAGCAATCACCTAAAGAAACTAAAAAGCCAAATCCAAAAAGAGCAGCTCCATGCATATTGGCAATACATTGAACACCTAATCTTTGACATCCCAATTTCAGAACAAGAAGAAAGCACTTTAGGCGGGATTTAGCCATCTCCGCTTTTCAGTCACGCCTGTTCAAAATATTTCCCGTGATGCAAATTATAGGACATATATATGACAATTTTACAACAAACATATCGAATTATTGCACACAAATATAAAAATTTATAACACACACATATTTTGAAAATTATACAACACAAATATCACAATTATACCACATATATATCAAAATATTGCGTACATATATGAACTTTTAGAACATATTATACCATAAAAAAAGGAAATATAGAACAAATATATTCAAATATACGACACAAATATGGAAACATTGAAGTGTGCACCGTTTGACACGCCATACATACAATGAACTCGTATAAACTGGTTGAATGACTTTATCTTTTTTCGTTTACAAAAAGTTGTTTTACCTAGATGTATTTCTTACCAAATGCCATTCAAGCTCTGCAGTTATCAATATGTCATTCAAGACCTCGATGATCAAATCTTGGGCCAACCTCTTGCTTTAAGTTTGCCGTTGACAACCTTAGTATGGCTTCTTCGTGCATTGCACGACGATGATCCGAATCTTCGCTATCTGCTGCTATAATTTTCTTTAGCTTTTTAATAATCACGAAGTGAAGCTGATACTCGTTTTGGTTTCGTTTCGTCGTGCCTCAGTAAATTTCGGTTTGGTGCCTTAGCCTGTATATAACCAGTAATTAGTTAGGAATTCAATAAACTTGTATGCTCTTTTAATGCTTTTTCATTTGACTTGTGATGTAATTAGGCTTATTGTTATGTACACTTAGATGTTAAATAAATACTTCTGGGCAAAGTGTGGGGTTTGGCGCGCCTTATTCCCCAACGTGCTTTTGCATTTATCATTCCAAGGCGGTGACCACAGTTTTGTTCATGTTCGTGCGTTTGTAGTGTAATTATTTGTCTTGTCTAGTGCATTTATTTTGTTTTTCACTCTAAAGAAATTTGTGCCTTGCCATAAATAAAGAACCGCATTGAATAATAGGGGTTTGTTCTCTTTGTAGTGTCTTTTTATGGGCAATGCCGTTCAGGGTACACGATAATCAGGTATCAAAGTCCAAAACGAATTATCCAATAATAGATAAAGATGCTCGGCCATTTAAGAAAATCCGGTATGTTTAATGTTTTAAAGGTTTTGATAAGTTATAAGGGGTGCTTTGAAACAGTATTTCATTGAAATACATTGTAAAACCGGCATATTTATTTCGACGGTTACTTATTAAAAATATTGTCAAATACTAGTAAAGTTATTTTGAAAGGCAATCATATATTCCTCCCCGTCTATCTTAAGAAATGGTTATTATTATGCTGGCTTGTACACACTCATTTTCAGCTGTTCACCATTGAAATATGTACAGGTTTTCTTCAGTGTTCATCCAAACATAAATGCATACAAGAATGTATTCAGACAGCGACAATGAATTGATGTACTATTTTTTTTTCAATTTATAGAGATGAGATACATACAATCAACGTTAAGTTAAGAACATACATATAAATTAAATTTGGTTTGTAATATACTTGTCATATCTTAAACGACACCCGTATACACGAATCTGGAGTTTACGAAACATGTCTATTTTTTTTATTAGGATGGTTTTGGTTGACTTTTTACAATACCACTTATCTATCTAAAGTTTTTGGAAAGATGTTATTCTTAAGAAATAAAACAAGTACAGTCCGCACATTCTTCTAAGGGAGGACACTTGCCGATTTTATTGAAATTTTCGTTTTTCTTTACAAAAACCAAGTTTAAGCGGAAAGATGTATTCCTGGTTAGACTATGAAGATTTAAGTCCAGTTTTTCCAGAACGAGGCTCAATTTAAACTAGTGCTGTTCATTAACATTTCCCATTATCTTTTCATATGTAACCATTATGATCATAATTAAACAAAATAATTTACGGCTTTTGTCTTTGTTTTACATGTGAAATGTTTTAACATGGTTCTCGGACTACACACCTAAGCGAACCAGGTTCAATCGCCGTTATAAGAAGCACGTGAGTTTGGTTGGTGATCACTATACCGGACAGAAGGATTTTCTTCCGGGCACTCCGGCTTGCCCCTACAAAACAAGACCTCGCACAAATTGAAAATCTTTCCGTAAACCTAAAGGGAGGTCACTCTCCTCACAATGGTTCCTCTTCACCTCACACTGGTCTCCCCTAATGCTGTTTTGCCACTGAAAGCCGGCCGAGTTGATGTTGGTATATTTTCCCATTTTTGTTATGTGTCGCAAAAAAAGTGATTATGAGTCAAAATGTGATGGTATTTATGTCAGATGTGCAACAAATTTGGTCAAAATCGGTCAAGAAATGCCCATATTCAGTACAAAGATAGGGCTTTTCAATTTCTGTCCATTGACAGAAATGATCTAAATTTAAACACGCGCGGGTCACATGTAAAACCACGTGACCATTGCATCATTGTTTACAACGCCATTTGCCATGGAGAAACCGTGTTATTTAGTAGTTAAAAAAATCCAAGATATATCAACTTTCTATTTTATTAAGCGGAAAGTTCTAGAACGATTCGAAGTACCACTCCTTCTCAAGTTCGATTGCATAAACGTTAAAAATGATACCCTAAGGCTTATAAAGACTGCCAGTGCCGTTTGGGGGTAGAATCGGCACTTGATGCGTTAGAAGGAGCTTCAAATTATAATATCTATGAAAAAGGGATTAATGCATGTGCATAAAGTGTCGTCCAAGATTAACCTCTTATAACCCCCTTTTCACTGCGCGCGATTCATATATATATATATATATTGATAGAGGTTTCGTGTTTGAATTTGTTTGTAGATTGATGATAGTGTGACCTGAATTGGGATTGCATAGTTATTAAAATTAAAATTAAAAGGTGAAACGATGAGAATTAGTTTTGTGGTATGGCTACATTTTGTGTAGTAATCTAATTGTTCAGGTTTTATTTTGCATATAACCAAGTATGCAACCATAACACATATTGAACATCGAATATGACGTCACAATCATTATTTCAGGTGACTGACTGACTGACTGTACATGATACTATAAAATCGGAAAGAATAGTCTTGGGGCATATTTTGTTAAACTTTGCAAACAATGTTTACATTTGTATGCAAATGACTTGTAATTAAATCAAACTTCAGTAGCATACATTTTTTCAAGGGGAAATAAATAATGTTTGACTTTGCCGCTGCGCTTTCCGAGGTTGTGCTCCTTACACCGTTTATCTGCATTTTAAAACACGAAGTGATGCGCAGTTAATCATTAGAATTGGAATGGATCTACAGGCATTTATTGAAATGAGCTTATTGTATTTTTGTACGAAGTTACTGTTGTAAAACTGTATCTGAGTGAATGCAAGCAACACCTGGAAGAACCTTACTGGTAGTCTTTAACTGAGCCTCGCCCTGTTAAAAGGGGGTTTAATGCATGTGCGTAAAGTGTCGTCTCAGATTAGTCTGTACAATCCGCAAAGGCTAATCAAAGTCGACACTTTNGATGATGATGATGATGATGATGATGATGATGATGATGATGATGATGATGATGATGATGATGATGATGATGATGATGATGATGATGATGATGATGATGATGATCAGCACCTACACCTTGTTTAAGCCATTCATAATGTACCCCTTAAGACTGCAACAGATAACAAACAGATTTTAGCCAAGAATGTGTTTTTGGTTTATTTATTAAATTCTCACACATGTGGCCATAAATGCACTTGTCATACTTGTGATCTTCTAACTGAATAATTTTCAACCAATACCTTATTACAGTAATGGCTCTTTTAGTTTTCAAGGATTTTCTTCCAAGTTCTCCAAATACAAAATTATTCTGTGTTTGAATTTTCACACCTAGTAGTTTTTTGCAAACATTTAAGTGGACTCTCTTAATTGCCATTGACTCAGTTAAGCCCCAGATTCTGACCCATAATTTGAAATTTGTAAAACAAGCTGATCGAACAACTCTAATTTGCTATGTATTAAAATTGTTGGAAAATTTACTAAATATGAGTTAAGCTTAAAAAAAGCCTTCGAGGCTTGGCCTCGAGAGTCGTCCTTGATAAGCCTGTACAGACGAAACTAAAATTTGATTTTCGGTTAAGAGAGACTTCCCTTAAACAAATAAGTCCATTAACGCGAAAAGTGTCGTCTTGATTAGCCAGTTCAGACTTCACATGCATTAAGCCCAGCTTTTACAAAAAAAGTTGATCAAACTAAATTCACATAGATCGATAAAAAAATTGTATAGGAAAACAATAAATTGCACCTCACTAACATAATTATAAGGAGAAAAAGTCTTGTTAACATCTGCTAGTCTTTAAGGAGAGTTATTAGGACGATACATTCAGCGTGACATTTCATCTGTTTACATAAAAAGTGTGGGTCACCAACTTTGTAAAAACTATCTCTTATGTTTAAAGCGAGTATATTAGATCTTAATAGCCATTGATTTAAAAAAAAAATCCCGCGAGTAAGCCCGAATTAATAAATTACTGTTCTGCATCGGCAAACCGCGATTTACAAACTTATGCAATCTTAGTTACGTCGAAATCTAAATAAAAGTGTAATCATATTATCTTGAAATAATACCAAATTTGTTTTAGCCTAAAGTTTCCCACTGCCATCAAGATCTTAAAGATAAAGGCATAGGTATTGGAGGGATACAAAATAAAGCCTCATATATTTAAACAGAAAGTTGATATCGCAGAGTACTAGTACAATAACTTATATGTTAAAAGTTGTGGAGTGTTTGTTAATGCTTTAATATTTTTGTTATTATCTTACTTTATTGTATGCCCCTTTAACGACTTACATTTTCTATGACACGACAAAATAAGTGTTTTGCCTATCCGGATGAAGTAGTTCGTGTCAATTATTCGCATCTGCTGACGTCTTTGCTTTTGCAAAACATCCGTAATCATGTCTGAAAATCGGCTTAAGTATTATATCCTGAATGTATATTATATCCTGTATCTCATATAAAGAACAAGTGCAAAGATTCAACCTCAGGCCAAAATAGAAAATGCCATTTGTGTCAACTAACATCACAATAAGAATGACGATAAGTAGGTCGGCTTAATTTTGTTCTTCAACATGTGTTTGATGATTCCCACTTTAATACGAATATGTAAGACATGCAGAAACATTCCCAATCTCTATGTAACAGTAGTTAATATGTATTTGTTGTTAATTTAAAGTTAATTTAGCAAATATGATCGCATGTTACAAACACTAAATCAAAATTAATAGTTTATTTTATGAATATGATCAAATTTAGCAAACATGATCACAAACTTAACCATTAATACCAGAACATGTTAAGGGACTGCACACAAAAATAAGGTTCGGTCGGGTTAGGGGAAGCAAACAACTTTGTTTACGCCTCATGGAAATGTAATTTAAAGTATACCAGCGTTTTTGTTTTCCAAAAAAATGCCGTTTTGACGCAGTTGGTCAGTAAGTGTCTTCCGGATAGGTTGAACTCTGTCCGGGTAGGAAATCATTAGTCATTTGCTTTTAAAATATATACGTATATAATTCGGGCAAGGTCAGAACCTACGCAGTGGCACGCATTTTAAAGGTTGGAAGGGATGTAAACATTTGACCGTGTTACCGATATTTGAAGTAAATCTCGTGCTATTGCACTTGCTAAACAAATAATGACGTACATCTTTAAAAACAAACACGAACCACTTCGACTCTCAACGTATCCTTGTTCACCGGGAAAATAATCATAGATAAATATTGTGTGTATATTAAG
This sequence comes from Dreissena rostriformis, assembly GCA_007657795.1. Classification (NCBI taxonomy): domain Eukaryota; kingdom Metazoa; phylum Mollusca; class Bivalvia; order Myida; family Dreissenidae; genus Dreissena; species Dreissena rostriformis. The sequence goes on from VMBQ01004981.1 coordinate 76,503, forward strand.
ATCCTGTATTAGCATAAACCTCAATGTTTCGATAAAAGATATCATAAGTGTTGACGACAACTTTAACATCTTGAAAAAAAGCTGAACCATCTTGCTAGATTATTGTGTGATGGTTATGTTCCCTCCCAACGTCCTGATTGAACAGGATTTTCTCAAGATTTTCTCAAGATGTTTTGTTTTAATGTCCTAAAAATAGTCCATCTCTTAACCGCGTCATGTGAAAACGGGCGTTAATGCATGAGCGTAAAGTGTCGTGCAAGATTATTATGTGCAGCACGCACACGTTTATCAGGGACAACTCTTTTCGCCTAAAATGGATTTTCGCTAAAAAAGTCTTCCATTAAACGTATACGTTCATCAAAGCGGAACGTGTCGTCCCTGATAAGCCTGTGCGAACTACACAGGCTAATCTGGGACGACACTTCACGCAGACGCATCGAACCCAGTTTTCCCAGAACGATGCTCAAAAAATATATATCTAATGACAATGAGAACTGAATAGCTGTTTACAAACGAGCTAAACAGTGAAGTCCTTGTTAAGGTCATTTGCTTCATGTATACAATTCTACAATGTAAGAATACAGATTTTAAACGATCTGAGTTTTTAATTGGGATATTTTGCTGAAACGGAAATCCACTGCCAAAGATATTTTTTTCCGACGTACATGTGAACGTTGTAAAATTAACAATAATCACAACAGAAGAGTAACTTGTTTCTCTTCTTAACTCGTCCCAAATTATCAAATCTAAAAACGTGTTCTGTTTTAATTAGCAAATATGTTTGATATTATTATTTATCATCAATAATTAATTTTCAAATCCATTTCTATATAAAAATCACCGCACAAATACTTCAAAGCCTATTAATTTATTTTAAATGTATTTTAAGATGTTTTGATACATTATCTACTTGACTGTCCGAAATTCGAGACAAAACAACAGTTAGAATTAAAACCTTCCAAAGATGTGCATAATAATGTCAAGTGGTTAAAGGCCCAGTAATGCATATCTGACCGACCAAGATACAAAACATACGAATTGAAATAAAAGACGAAACAACGCTTTTTGTAACTTTCAATGTGTAAAGTATTTGCCGATTATTTTCTTTAATTTCCACTGGAGTCAATCGACAAATATATAAGCCTCGTTCGAGGAAAACTGGTCTTAATGCATGTGCGTAAAGTGTCGTCCCCGATGAGCCTATGCAAACTGCACTGTCTAATCAGAATAGACACTTTCCGCCTAAATGTGATGGTTAGAGCAAACTTCCTTTACACGAAAAAATCCATAAAAGCGGAAAGTGTCTTTTCTAATGTTTCGTGTTCTGAGAAAACTGGGCAAAATGCTTGTGCGTAAAGTGTCATCCCAGATTAGCCTGTGCAGTCCGCACAGGTTAATCCGGGAACACACTTTCCGCCTAAACTGGATTTTCCCTAAGAAGAGACATCATTTTAAGGAAAAATTCCATAAAAGCGGAAATTGTCGTCCCTGATTAGCCTGTGCGGACTGCACAGGCTAATTTGGGATGACAATTTACGCACAAGCATTTTGCCCAGTTTTCTCAGAACACGACACTAATTAGCCTTTGAACACTTGCATTAAGCACATTGTTCCAAGAACGCGGCTTCACTAATGTTTGAGACTAAAGAGTCGAGTATATTCTAACCTTCATAATATTGCACTTAACAGTTTTGGTATTATATTGCATGGTCAAAACACGCAAGGGTAACATTAAATTTACAGAATATGAAGGTTCACTGAAAATCTGAAAATGAAAATATTATTCAGTTTTGGAACTTGTACTAGATTGTCATTTGTTTTTGATTGTTTTGTATTGTTATTGAGTAACCTAAACAAGGATTGAACTTAACTGACAGAAGCGCGGTATAACAATAATAATGTAACACAATATTGCTCTACACTAGCGTTCGTTCATACTGCATTAAGATAAAACACAATATTTCCCAGAGAGGTTTAAAGCGAGTGTACTTGATTTAAGTGTCAATATAGAATTGTCTCAATTTAAAACCCATGCAAAAATATGAAAGAGGAATGATTTATACACATGTACAACCAAGTTTAAGCCGACACAGACATGTTTACTCGTATGTTTTTAAGAACCAAATATTTTGCGTATCTGTCGTAGGAACAAAATATTCCCAGAATAATTGGAAAATAACAAACGTTGACATGTGTTTGTACATGACTGAGATTTCTTCTGTACATATGGAAACTAGTTGTACTTATATAAAGCTCTAATTTCATTAAATTTTGGTACCACTTCTTTAATTCTAGTTCTTTATTCATCAACCTTTTATCTGTTTATAATTGTTTTAGTAATATCGGATGTTCTCGCTTTAATATTAAATAAATAGTGTGCGCAATTTTGCTCTGGATGTAAATAAGCCTTATGGTAGACAATAGCTCACTGTCTAATCAACATCCTGGATTACTTTAATGTCAAAAAGAGACAATAATGGTCGATACTGGGATACTCATTCATTTTACCAACACTTGAAGGTTACATATGACTGTGTTTTCTAAGAACGAACAGAGTCAAACTTCGATGACATTCGTCTCATTCATAACTTGCGTTTTCAATTAAAATTTGAGCCTCGTTCTGGAAAAACTCAACTTAATGCATGTGCGTAAAGTGTCGTCCTAGATTAACCTGTTCAGTCCTCACATGCTAATCAAGGATGACACTCTCCGCCTAGACTGGAGTTTCGGTTAGAAGAGTTCCCCTTTAAACAAAAAATCGGAAAGATTCATATTACAGTTGATCTTAATTGTTAACCAGTTGGTGTTAAAATATACGCTCTTCTTTCTGCGGTTGCCAATGAACTGAACGAAAACAATGTGAATTTTAGACATCGACACGTATGATAGCATTTTATTTTATTTGAGTCTCGTTCTGTGAAAACTGAACGAGCATGTGCGTTAAGTGTCGTCCTAGTTTAGCCTGTGCAGTCCGCACAGGCTACTCACGGATGACGTGTCGCCTTAACTGATTTTTGGTTAAGAAGCGACTTCCTTACAACCACAAAGTCCATAAAAGCGGAAAGTGTCGTCCCTGATAACGCTATGCGGACTGCACAAGCTAATATTAGACAAGGCTTTACCGACATGCATTCAGCCCAGTCTTTCCAGAACGAGGCTCATTGACACTATATTATTGCTTGGGTCATTTAATTTGTTCAAGGTCATATCAAATTAAGATCTCATAAAAAGGTTTTTCCTTCTGAGTATACAGCTAAAGGCTCCCTGGATTTATATTGAAACTTGTTATTTGTAGATCGTTGTTTTTTTTTAAACAAAACGACATGCTTGTTATTTGAATAATTTTTGCACCAGGAACTCGAACCAGAAATTTGTCGTCTGCTAAAATGTTGTCTGCTGTTTTTCTAAAATGAGCATTTTCTTAACTTTTTTTCAAAGAATACTATCAGAATAGCAAACAGTTTGGATCCTGATGAGACGCCACGTTTTGTGGCGTCTCATCTGGATCCAAACTGTTTGCAAAGGCCTTCAAAATTCGGTTCCAGCACTGAAAGAGTTAAGTGTGACGAACGTCGCGCCATTCAACGATGTAAACCACCAATGCATGTCATGGACTTTTCCAAAGCAGAGGAAAGAGCTTTAATACTTTTGCTGTTTTATAGCGCAGCGTATTGCGTGTTGTTTCCGGTACCGTCGTCTATTGTATAGGATATTGGACACTTGTATTAAACAAAGACTAGCGTGTGTTAATAAACTATTCTCTCATGAAAATGTATCTTGATTTTCATTATTCCTATTTATTGACCCATCTCTCCGAGTATGAACGTTTTATTACATATCTTGAGAATCAGCATAAAGTTGTAAAAATAGTGTGTAAGTCAGTGGTCGAGACAAACGTCTGTATGAAATCCTAGTGTAAATCAGTGGTGTAGAAGAACGTCTGTATTACATCATAGTGTGAGCTGGGCAATTTAACAGTGCGTATCTACACACGCTTAGATTTAGCAGTCCATGTGTGCGAATTGTTTTAAATTCGACGTAACGTTATGTAGGGGACACATTCCACTATCATGTTATATGTTATGTGGTTATTTGCCTTATCAAACATCAAAGGCCAAGTTGCTCGGTGAAACATACACGATACAAAGTCACCGGAACACTTATTATAACAAACATAAATATCAATTTGAGTTGGTTTGTTGTATTAAATACTATTGGTTATTTTGAATAAACATGCATATATCAACTGGTGTAATGGAAACTTTTGCTATTGAAAACATATTTAAACGTCTTTGATGATTACACAATTAATGCTTGAAAAACTAAATTTCGTGTTGATGGAGAATTAACACAAGAGTTCATGTTTCATTTTATTAAATAAAAAAAACATATTCATTTAACCCCTTTTTCCGAGAGTGAGAGAGACAGGGTCTTTTTAAATTGTGAATTCCTTAGTATTCGTTGTATTGGTAGGTCTCGTAAAGTTGGCTCTGGGCAAATGTTTCAGCTTTCTCGTTCTGTTTGTAGTACTCTGGTTCGCCGTAGTACTCGGCGTAGGGCTGGGTAGACGGAGGTTCGGCGGTGGCTGTTGTGCCATGACAGTGATTGTTCAGACGTTTGATGATTCTACGGCAGCGGCGATTTCTTCTGACTCGACGAGGGATCACCGTTATTCACTTATTGGTGTCGGGGACCTAAAAGAAAAGAGACAAGTGTGCAGAGTACTTTAAGATTTTACACGAATTGTACTTCTATGCGTAATATAAATATACTATGAGCCTTGTGCTGGGAAAACTGGGCTAAAAGCAAGTTAGTTAGCCTGTGCAGCCCGCCTTAACTGGATTTTCACTAAGAAGTGACTTCCTTTTAACGAAAAATACCAGACAAGCGGAGAGTGCCGTCCCTGATAACCATGTGCGGTCTGCCCAGAGTAATTTGAGACGACACCTTACGAACATGCATTATGACCAATTTTCCCAGATTAAGGCTCAAATGGTTATTTGATCGAAGGTACAGTATTTCAACGTAAATACCAACATATAAGAAAATATAACACACACACCGCCCTACATTACATAAAGGATATTGACAGAAGTTCAGACATGACATGTAATACATGTTATTTCGTCTTAGTCATATGTGACAAGATGTTCATGTTAAATACACTTGTTCGAAGATTTTCGTATTTTTGAAAAATATCATGAAAAAAATGCTTGCCCTTGGGAACGAAAGCCTATGTCGATAATACACATGCTAAATTATCGATGAAAAGAGTTACACACGCTATATATTATGTACGGTTTAGAAGAGTTATTATCAATTAACAAACATTTGTTTTTTAAATGTGTAATATTTTGTTTGTTTGAAATATAATGCAATTTGTTTTTGAGTCCATGAAATGTTTTTATTGTCGTTTTGCCCAACTGTGATCAAGTCCCGTAAATATATAAGGACATATTTGCAGAAGTTTATTATTGAGTACCTAAATGCATTTTGAAGAAACCATACTGATTGTTTTCAAACGACTGCATGAATGGATTGCTGTATCGAATGGCCCAACTAATTGTACGCACAGTATATAGGCAACACACAGAAGTTTTAAATTGAGTGTACATTATCATTAGCAAATATTGTTTCAGAAGAAAACTTACATATGCGTCTTATTCAAATATTGAAAATGCAGAATACCTACCCTGACGATGTACCACCTCCATCTCCTTTTGACCTTGAGGTCGCATCGCCGGGCGTATCTAACCATGGTGCGTCTCCTGCAGTCACGTGGGAACACCAGGCGCGGCGCGTGGGCAACATCTGTGTCGTAGAGGGCCACATCCGTGTCGTAGAGGGCCTCATCAGCGTTCAATTCTGTAACGAAAGAAACGTTGATATACATATACAGATAATAGCCAATACTCGTGCAAGTATTTGAGTAAAATAGAAAGTTGAGAAGAAATGTGGGCAATCAGGAAATAGTGCTGATGTGGATTGGGGAGGCGATAGGCGAAATGCTCCATTATGAAATTCAAGTTTAGGTAGAAAGTGTCGTCCCTGATTAGCTTGTGCGGCCTACACCGGCTTATCTGGGGCGACACTTTACGCACATGCATTAAGCCCAGTTTACCTAGAACGAGGATAACGTAAAGGAAAAAAAAACTAATACCAGTTCAAGTAGTAAAATAGAAACGGAAACCAGTTGAGAGACAATAAGTGCAATCAGGAAATGATGCTGACGTGGATTGGAGAGGCGATAGGCGAACTACTCCATAAGGATAGGACGCTGATTCGTATTGGTTACAATGAAGATTGAACCTCGTTTTGGGAAAACTGTGCACGTGCGATGTGTCGACCAAGATAAGCTTGTGCAGTCAGCACAGGCTAATTAGCGGCGATACTTTCCGCTTTCATGGTGTTCATTGTTTAAAGGAAGTCTCTCCGGACTAGCCTGTGCGGACTTCACAGGCTAATCTGGGTCGACACTTTACGCACATGCATTAATCCAAGTTTTCCTAGAAGAGGGCTCAATTTAATTTTTGAAAATTAGGATGTATTGAATTGGTAACACGGATGGCTCTCTTTATGCTTTATTGGACATTTCATCATTCATAAATTTAGAGTGAAACAAACATATTAAAAACACATAAACAACATTTTTAGAAGGCAGAGTGTGGCATTTGAAGGTTGTGCTCATGATTTTTTTCGAAAGAGTCACACAAACTCCTTTTCCGTCAGCGATAATGGGTCAAACGGAACATTTTTTAATAACAAAACTCTAGCTGTTTTTAAAATCGTTTAAGCCTCGCTGTTGGAAAACGCGGTTTAATGCATGGACGTAAAGCGTCTTTCAATATTGGTCTTTCCAGTCCGCACAGTTTATCACGGACGAAACTCTACGCCTTAGCTGAATTTTTACTAAGAAAAGATTTTCTATAAACGAAAAATACCATATATTAAGCGGGAAGTGTCGTCCCTGAATAGTCTGTGCGGACTGCACATGCTAATCTGGGACGACACTTTACGCACATGCATTAAGCCCCGCTTTCCCAAGGCGAGGCTGCTTTGATAAGTAAGTTACAATCAGTATTTAAAAGACCACACAATCAGATAATGTTAAATGCTAGCATTCAAAATAACCAATCGCCAAAACAAAGGCATACAGACTCATAGTTTTTGTATTAATTACAAATAGTTAGATCGAGCGAGGACGCGTGAAACATTGATCAAATAAGATAATGTGAACATAAACGACACTTACAGCGCTCCAGAATAATAATGTTAAAAGTATAATCATCATCTTGCTTCTGCTCGGATATTGAATCAGCTAGTACATATTTTGTGTTTAATAGAGATTTGACGATATTTGAGTGAATTTATCAAGTCTAAATTTGCAAGTCAATTTGTTTGTAAATTTGCTTTTAAATATGCTTTTCATTTTACTGTTGTTTTTTTTTACAAAACTATTGGTCTCCTACAATAAATGAATAACGTTATTAAGTTAATACAAAATTGCCTATCCTGTAACATTGGTTGATTAACCGCTAACAAAAGCAAATATTATTATATAATTTTCGATATTTTAAGAATAAATGAATGCACTCACCATTTGCGTAACTTATTTCCTTTAATTGCACGTGGCAATAAATTACATGTAGGTCTATTAAGAGCATACAAACAGCAACACTCGCAAATACGATGTAAAACAGGACATGCGAAGAGCATCATTGTTTTACGCCATATATGTTATTTCTTTCCCAAACATATAACAATAGTTACATATCGACAAAGACACATTATTTTGGTATAAGATCCTTTAAATATAAATAAGTTTTATCCATTATCAATGAATATGTTTTGTTCAGATAATACATCATAAAAAGCATACTCATCATAACTCAGTTTATCGTCCGACATACACCAGTGTTTAATCATAACGCAAGTCGTTTTACATTTCTATGCATAAACACATATGCATAGGAACGAGCCTCGCCCTGGGAAACAGGGCTTAATGCATGTGCGTAAAGTGTTTCCCCAGATAGCATGTGCCGAAATTTTTACTAAGAAGAGGCTTCTTTAAAACAAAAAATACATCACAAGCGGAAAGCGTCGTCACTGATTGGCCTGTGCGGACTGCACAGGCTAATTTAGGACGACACTTTTGGCACATGCATTTAATCCTGTTTTTTTTCCAGAGCGATTTACCAATTGTAATATATCAACATGGTGTTGTCATAAAGTAAACTACAATTGTTATTAAGCAATATGTAATTATCATTTTGCAACATGAATTGACTGGCGGATATTCCCTTCCATATATTGATACCTTCTTCACAGCCTTGAACTTTAAAGGGAGCGTCTTAAAGTTTAGGACAGGACCAAAATTATACATTTTTTTTTTTAAACAATACTATAGTTATATGGATTCATAAATGAGTTTCTGAAAGGAATGTCCGCTGCAAAAATGTGTTAAACATAAGTAGAGGGCTCCTCTAAACACCAGATATCCTTGACATATTATACATTACAATTTTTTTTTGACAGTACCCATTTAACGAAAAACAAAATAAGTCACGGATGTTTTGATATAAAACAATAAGATGCATAAAATTCAGTCACGGATGTTTTGATAAAAAAATAAGATGCATTAATTTCGTTCAAGAGCATTGCTACTTAAACAATCAAGCGCAAAACAATCGCACTTGAGATCGTGTAGATATGGGCCTCTAATACGACAGATATGTAAAATGCAACGCCCAGTGTACGTCAACTGTATAAACAGTCGGGGATCTTGCCCGATTGGGAAAATTGGGGAATCCCCTTTTGACTTGCCCGATCGGGAAATATTTAT